>OFHS01001613.1:0-15405 GCA_900245855.1 Calvadosia cruxmelitensis
CTTATCATCAGTACACATATTATTATCTATATATTTATTTCTATATTATTAACATAGTAACGGTCCTGATCACAGTTTTACTACGAGCTCATAATCATCGCTTTGATCCGATTTCAAAAAAGTAGGAAAATCAGCCAATCACAAGTCGTCTCCTCACCTATAGACGATGATTGGACAGTGGACCATATTGGATATGTCACGTGACTTGCACCATCCTCTGGCAACGTCTTTGATCAAGGCCGCAGGGGACTGTTGCCAACTGTCTGGCACGGAATCACCAGTTTGCCTCATGCCATCTGAAAGGATTCATTTCCACAGCGATAATTTGAAGCAGTGTATGTATGTACAATATATATGTACAGTATGTGTCTTTATTCAACAAAAGTCAAAACAAAGAATTCACATGTAGCAGGCAATTCAGGGTTGAGTCAGTTACTCTTTTTAAAAGTAACTAGTTACAGTTACATTGAAAGTAACTAGTTGCTTGTAAAAGCTACACATCATCAATAGTAACTTTCTAAAGATACTAGTTACTTGTCCACAAGAAGTAACTAGTTTAAGTTACTTTTGAAGTTACTTTCTTCAAAATTAAAGATCCAAGCAAGTGTTGCTAGAGTCATTTTACGTTGATTTTTGTTCCAAATTGCAAATTAGACCTAATGTTTGTTTGCTATAAATTATGTTGCAGAAAATAGAGCTCTCAGAAGCATGTTTTGAGTTCAAAACTTATAAACCAAATTGAATTTGAAACTGAACAGTAACTTGACTTTAAAATTAACTAGTTACAATTACAAGACACTTTTGCACAAAGTGACTAGTTATTTGTGAAGTTACTAGAAAAGTAAGTTTTCAAGTAACCTAGTTACTTTTGTAACTAGTTACGTCACATCCCTGAGCAGGCTATATGCATGTTATGTAGCTCTTACGCTACATGTATGTACGCTGCAATTGTAGACTTATATGTTAATAGATATTGAATTGAATACGAAATTATGTCTATAAAAACTAAATTAATATGAGATAACTCTGATTTGAAAATTGGTTCAATGTTCTTGCAATGACGACACTCTATGGAAGATTGTTCCAAATCCTTATTGTCCTTTGGAAAAAGAAATGGTGGTGGGAATCTGTGAGAGATATCAAGTTTGTTGCATAACCAATAGCCATAAGCACTGCGCGTTTTTATTTAATGCATTCTTTTGGCTAGCGAATTTAATTTTAAGAGCTAGGCATGCTTGGTAGATCGGTGGAAGCTTTGCTCCTCCCCTGCCAGATAGCTAAAAGCCGGTGTATTGCTTAATAATAGTTAGTAGCTACTATAAATAATCGTCGGTATATACATACATACATGCTTGCAATAGACAGTACAACAGATATTCCGTGATTTGATGACTACAGAATTTAATGCCATGCGACATTTCGAGGTACGAAAGACAATACTGAGAGTAGTCAAATTGCCGAGTAATTTATGTAGTCCTATTGAATATGATTAAGACCAATATTCCAATTTTGGCCCTCACCATTAGTGCATCTACAACAATAGTCTGCTAGTTATGTTTATTGCTAGTCATACCACACTGCTTGCTAATCTCCTTGACAACGTCTGGTGTGACGTCACTAAATCCTTTGTTATCCACCAAGAGCAGAGATTCGGTGAGCCTCAACGCCGCTCTTTGGTTCGTGACGCTCTCTCCATTCTCAAGGGGCATCTTCCCCTCGGGGCAATATTCCAGATAATTTCCAGACATTGCAAAGCAGATAGAATTAATCAGTGATGACTTGCCGCTACCGACGAAACCATACACGCATAATTGTATCGTCGAGACGCTTTGACGTTGAAGAAGTCTTTGCAACGCCGCTCGATCTGGTGGGGGCAGGGTGTCCCCTGGACGATAGCCATTCACCTGATGAAACGACTGAGCAGTCCGTGGACTAAAATCGTGTACTCTGTTGGTTAATATTCCACTGGCTAACTGTCGATGCTCGAAGGACATTGCTGTTGTATACTTCAAGTACTACACCTTGCGAACAGCAGGTTGATAATGTTCGGTTTCAACTGAGGCCTGTTCGGTTTCTTCACAACAGCAAGGACAGGTGGATGCCATTTGTAAGGATGAAACGACGCAGATGGCATATGAATATGGCATTGATAGCATGTCTCTGTGACCTCTTGAGCTTTCACAGCTGTGGCAAGGCTCGCTACTAAACAGGCAAAGGCGCTGTTGCAGTGCAAAATCCTTTTCTTCATTTTTTTTTGACGTTCTAATTGCAGTCTCAATGCGTTTTGGGGTTTATGCTAGGAATTTACCTCTGCTACATAGGACGACACCACCAAATTGCTTTGTTCGATATGCAGTCAACCGTACTCTTTTCTATGATGATTGATTTAAAAGATTGTTCTTGGCTGTCAAACATGTCGATTTCAGCTCAAAAGCACGTGACTGTAGTAAAATCCCAAGATGCATCAGGACTGCACTTGGCCAATTGACAAAACGCAGACAGCTTGAGTTGAATTTACTCCGCTGAGTTCATTCAACCGAATGCTTTTCTGTCATTGTAAATTTCTACATTGTTCTTAGTTTACAAAATGTCCATTTCCATTTGAGGTCCATGGGACTGAAAACCCATTCGTCCCACAATTCAACTGAACTGCGATTGTCTAACTCGACTTATCAATTATAAGGCAATCAACAATTATTCCAATGCGATTTATTTTGATACAAGTTATGTTTTATTCCGATGTCCTGTGCAATCTATTCCTGAGGGATGATTCATCGGTGTTGTCTAGCGGCTAGTATGTGTGCCCTACCAGTCAGGCGTCGCCGGGTTCAACTCACCCGACTGTAAACACAAAGCATCTTCACGATCTATACCCGCGACTCAAGAAACATCCTGGCAACATGTATGACGTCATCAAGATGTCTTGCATTCATTGGGCAATTGGTTTCTGGAAAGACATTCGATTAAGAAATGTTAGCAGGACTCAATTGTAAAAACCTCTTAGGAGTTTGAACTGTTACTACAATTAAATGGAAAAAGAATATGAAACGACCAATTCAACTGGTTTGCGGGGGATACTTCCACGTGTATAATGTAAAACGAGGAGAAACACACTGTTCTGCAATAAAGCTTGGTGGTACACATTTCTCCGAGAAGATCCTGGCATATTACAGTAGACGTTAATCTCAGTCTGAACCCCCTGAATAGGTCAAATGTAATCCTGGTGTATTTTGGGATTCAAGCGACTACAGTCACGTGATTGTGATCTGAAATTTATTTTTGACAGCTGAGAACAATCCTATAAATAGACCATCACAGTACGGTTGAATGCGTTTTAGAACAAAGCCATATCCTCATGTCATCACGTGTTTCAGAGGTCAACTAGCTGGAATCTCAGAACGCATTGAGACTGGATTTGGTCAATGTTTAAAAATAAACTCCCGATTGATAACTATATAATTCCAAGAACGTTGTTCCAAAAGCACTCTTGACACTCGTTGCGAAGGTTATCTACGATTACTGATAAAACCTGCGCACACAGCACTTTCCAACAGCCAAAAATCCGTCAAAAATGCCCCAAGGAAACATTTTCCTTCAACTTTTAATGATTGTTCAGCCTACAATTGCTCCTATACAGCTAACAACGATGATCAAATAATTGAATTTTATTGGAATTAAGTGAAAATAAAATGACAAAGTGTATAAAAATTTCATTGAAAGATGAAGTGAAGAAATATCGGATGATCTAAAATCTCACATAAAGCGGATTCTAACTAATCGGATTCAAGTAGATTGTATTTGTATCCGAAACCACTCAAGCTAAATTTTCTTCAGGGACGTTGAAATATTCGTAGGAGCTAGTATAAGTGAGATAAAATAATTCTACGATGATCACTCATGAGTTTGTCGCATAATTTGCTGTCAATGTGTCTCTTCTATAATGTATAGCTTTCAAATATTGTAAAACGTGTGGCTATTTCTTGTCTTATTCTACAGCAGTTGCATATTTGCCCCTGATGTAGTGACGCTCAGCAGCATGTGATCAGCGTACATTAGAAACTGTATTTCATACAAAATTCGTTATTCTCAACAAACAATTCCGTTTTTCTTACAATATTGTTTAAACTACTTCGCATTCAATTCTTTGACAATCCAATTGCGCCATCTGGATTTTCCTTTCTATTCAAATATTTAAAATTCGTTGTGTTTCTCCACGTGAGTTCAGCGTGATGGCGAGGAAGTCTGGAAGTTTCCATATAAACTAGCTGTTCCCCGTTTGAAAAGCAACACGCTAAACGTCTTCTGTGCAACTCCACGCCAAGGAGAAACTAGAAAACACAAGAGAAACTTTGCTGTCGATTTGTAAGTACAGTATACACATTGTGCTTTGAGATGATTATAATATTATCTGTGTGAAATGCTGCGAATCTCAAACTTTGCCGTTTTTCCTGCACTTCCATCGTAATACTAACTTTTGTTATGTTTCTGTTACTAATTATTGTATTATTATTCAATGGCGGCAAATCATAGTTTCTCAGTTGGAAGTATCTTCATGATAGTCGTTTCAGTAAAGTCTCACCTGGTTTATAAATTCAAAATTAAATTTGAAATTGTCAGACATAATCCCTCTCCAATCAACCGGTAATTACGTTCAGCCCATAGTTATCTTTCCGCTTGTTGCCATCCAGAGATTTCTCATTCTGCTATCGGCTGTCACGTAGTCTCCCAGCATGCTTTGTTTGAAACAGTGCCAAGATATTAACCTATTTGTGCCGTAATGCCCACAATCGATCATTTTCAGTTGTAGCTCAAAGCAACTACGGTGAAATCTTGCTGGCTATTCATCTTGGTGAAAGTTTTAGCTTAGGAAGAAAATGCCCAGTAAACACAATAAAGGCGTCTTTAAGACGTACCAGCGACGTCCAAACGTCGTGAGAGCGTCCATGGGACGTCCTACGACGTCTTCTGCTTGCTGGGCAGAACGATTTCCTGCAGTAATTTAGCGAGGATTTCATGAGGAAACGAAACTGACGGGAAGTTTTAAGGTCTTCATTCAGCAACCACAAATTATAATCCAGTTGACCGGCGATAAGGATGTCAACGAATAACTATTGAAACTTAACCATTGGTATCTCCCTTCATTGTCGTACCGCGGCCTTTTGCAACACGTGGTGAGTTCCGTGAACCTAAGGATGCGAAACGGCAATGAGTCTTTCTAGACGATAATTGAGCAATGATAGAGTTGTAAAAAGAAAAGGTAATACATATTGTAGAGGCATAGGTAAAGGTATATTTTAGGTAATATTGCAGTTTTTTAGCATTTAAATTTGTTAGGCAGAATGTGACTGCGATTTTATTGTATTGTAGATTCATAATACTGGAGATGTCGTTATAATGCTCTGTTATTTTCTAAATGAAAAGAACCTTGTAAAGAAAAAAGGAAAGAAATATCGGTTTGGTGTCTTTGATGTCAATCGACGCCGGCAGTTTCAGGAGCAGCTTCTCCCTGTACACCTTTTACAGTGACGAACCAGTCCTTCATTCCTATGAAGAGCCGGTTATTATGCAATGCCTGCTGTTCTTTGCCGCCAGTAAGAGTTTGTCAGGACGTCACGAATATATAATGTCGCCATATTTCAGGGCAGAAAAGCTGACGGAAGTACAGCGAAATCCAGACAAAATATTAATAACTGTTTTTAAAAATGCATTTATGGCGTACGTGCTCACGTACAGTAGAATGAAAATCTATAAACGTCTTCTTTCGTCAGTTATTTCGTATTTCAAGATAGTAAACTTCCTGCCAGGATCTCGCGCCACAACCCATCGCACTGCCCACATCTGCATATAAACAATAACTCGAAACCATGGCAACCCGGCACCCAAATTCTAACCAGGCACCTGAATTGGTAGCCGGGCAGCAGTGCTAATTCCCATCAAGTCACAGCACTAATGTTTGCAGCGCATCGAGTTGGATTCTAAACATTGTTGCAAAATCTCTGTTAACTTCTTATTGACTCAATTTTGATGACAACTTTTTCTCGCAAACAGTGAGAAGTTTCTAGAAAATTCCTATCGTAAACATTGGACTTCGTTAGCGGTTTATCAACGGGCAGATTGCACTCGTAGGGTCAGCTCAATGTCGTTGCAGCTCCATATATGACAAATCACAGTCAGGTGTCATGCTGTCCGTTGTCAAATATGACTCATCCCCTGATGATTCTGTGAAATTGATCACGTGATCAGCTAGGGGAAGGGGTCATCGAGCACGTGTTTCTAGTAAATATAAAAGCTCACAAAGCGAAGACGATCTTTCTCTGCGGGGTTTTGATTGCTGTTACGGTGCAAGGTGAGTCTGAAAAA
Source organism: Calvadosia cruxmelitensis (assembly GCA_900245855.1). Classification (NCBI taxonomy): domain Eukaryota; kingdom Metazoa; phylum Cnidaria; class Staurozoa; order Stauromedusae; family Kishinouyeidae; genus Calvadosia; species Calvadosia cruxmelitensis. Next base: position 6,361 of record OFHS01001613.1, read on the forward strand.
AGACATCAGATTTGAGATCAGTTTATCTTGATGCGAAGTTAAACCTTGCATTGAATTGTTTGACGTTAATGCGAAATCATAATCAGTTGCTACAGTTGATAATTTGCCGGTTTAGAATGCATGTGGGCAGGGTAGGTTCCTTTTAGTTTAGGCCTACTCATTTTGAGGTCGAGTCGAAATCGAGCAAATCCGCCCCCACGTATGCAAAATAGCTTCCTAAAGTTAGTTGAGCAGGGGGCAATTGTATTATAGATTTCGTTCAAATTGTCTTTCTGCTTGGACGCCTGGTCGTGACCAGGTAGCTGTGCGGACATGGGATGGTCTCTGAGACTGGGAAGAGCATATTTGTCTATATATTTACATTGTTTCCAATGGAAAACCTGATTTAAGAGTGGGTGTCAAAGGGTTTAAGCCTAAAGACCTTTTGATCTGGTTTGGTTCTGCTGTATTGATTTTATTATCTTGCTGACAACATGTCGATTGTCGTAGATGACTCATTAACTTTGACAGTTTTGTTGATGCCAACCCTAATTTCTTCTCGGTCTGTTGTATAACCACACAATACTTTGAGTTTTGGTTGTACAATTATATTACACAGTTATCCCATCAATATACCCAAAAAAGGCACGACTTTCCGCGTATCTCGTTGCGTTTCACCCACGCTGTACCTGTAGACAATCGGATCTCAGTTTGTAAATGGTGTCTCCACAACGACTTCAGCATGATGCCTTTCAGTGGGAGTTATTCAATGTCTTTCCTCCAACTGAGATTCTCCTTTCGTCGGTTTCGACCACCAGGATGTTTGCTACCGTTAGGTTGTTCGAAAAATAAATAAAATAATACCCTCTGATGCAATATTGTATGTGTCACTTTACAAACAGCCCAGATTGATTACGTCAGCATTCCGATGTCCCTTTACTTTTGTTATGTCGCGAACAACAAATTTCCCGCCAGCACCATTTCCGCCACGTTGCTAGGTCTAAATTTATCGACTGTTGTCATTTCATGCATGAGTTGTTTCTCGTTTTCCAGTTATTTTTTGGTTCAATATTTGCGCTTACATTTGTATTGCTTCGCAGAAGATATTCGCTTCGGTGATTCTTCTGCGGGCTATTCTTTGCGAACGAAAGTAACGCAAGGCCGCAACGTGCTTGTTTTGCGTACAATTGACGTCACCTAATTACCCAACTTTGCTTGCTGCTGCAGTGACACACAAAGAATTTCCATTAGGAGATAGGAAGTTGTCTGTTGTGCTTTGAACCACAGTGCTGTGAACAGAACACATCCTTTGAAATCTACATGCGAACATGACAATTTGCCCGCAAAAGAGCAGCGGACTCTTTGATGCCCGTAAAACGTCATTGCTAAAAAAACCTGTCCAATGCCGCTGTGGATTTGGAATAAATTTAACGCTTGAGCGGTCGCCCCTTGGAAAAGCCATAAAACAATGAAAAGGTCTAAACCAAGCTCATTCTATTTCGACAGCGACTGCAGGCGGTCGCGAACACGAAAGGGCAGAGACAACTTGTCGTTATCAACCGTCATAGCATTTAATCTTATTTCACTCACATTTGAACTTGTAAGTTATCTTAACTGTGGTTTTGTTACTGTTTAGTTTTGGTTTTACTTGAAAATGCAATATTGTATAATTGTTTTTTCGTGTTTATTTCCAGAACCTTCGAAAGTTTGCATCATGGCATCGCATCTGATCTCAGCAGTTTGTCGACTGGCTATCTTACTTCTCGTACTGTACGTCTTTGACGAAGCAAATTGTGTACCAGTGAACGCTGCCGCTCAAAAGAGAACCATTCTAGCGCCGACGACCACTACAGTTCCAAATCGGACTGCCAGACAGAAGAATTCAAAACGTTCAATTACGGGATCTTTAATCACGAAAAATAACTGTCTTGGATCATGTTGGGGACTATACGAAGCATGTCAGACAATCTCGAAATTTGAAAGGGAACATATTATGTGCATATATTCTAGAATGGTCTGCGTTCAGTATAACTGCAAAATGCAATACGTGGCGATGTAGCAACCGTTTGGCGCCAAAACATCCCTTGGCCAATATTATTTATGAAGTTGCAAGCCATCTGGGATCTATCCCGACACAACTCGGATCGTCAAAAGATGTGATCAAAGATCACTTGGAAGTTCAACACACGGACCACCAAACTCACACTTTAGTAACTTATCTATTTATTTTACTGTGTACATATATATAGAACACATATATTGAAGCTCAGAGGTTTTATAGAAATTATATATTTATTATACAAATGCGAAAGATTATATTTATTACTAACTTATACAAATTTCTTTTATCATGAAGTGTGGAAAAATCCATAATATATTTTCCGCTCGAATCATTTGCTTCGTTTCTGAGGGGTGTGACAATTTTGTGCAGAAGGACGTTCTCCAGCTACAATTGTCTAAATGCGATCTCAGTCGTTAAATTCAACATGACAGTTATTCTATTGATCAGAAATCGATCAATCATATCATCGTGTTGTGTTTTGAAATGGAGAGTTCTGTAGCCGTCACGCCAAATTACATACTGTTTGTTTTAAATATTTGAGCACGTGTATCGTAACGCGTCGCTGCGCATTTTTATTCCAGGGACAGTCAGACACACCATTGATGGTCAGACACACCATTTCGTGTGAATTACACTAGAGAAGAAGGGACTCCCTGTACACTATTGCTTTTCGGCGCCAAGTTCTCAAAATCCCACCGCCTTTTTCCTACCGTTTTATTACTTCTCATAGTTCACAACAATTTNATCAATCATATCATCGTGTTGTGTTTTGAAATGGAGAGTTCTGTAGCCGTCACGCCAAATTACATACCGTTTGTTTTAAATATTTGAGCACGTGTATCGTAACGCGTCGCTATTGACTACCGCATAAGTCAGCAGAAAGTCGTTGAGATGCGCGCGGCTTGTAATTTAAGATNAGATGGCGCCCGCAGACTTTCGTTTTTACGGAGGCAATATCCTCTCTGAGCACTGTCAGCATAAGTAGCTAATTCTGGAAGTTTCTGCGCCAAGAATCACTAGGCTATTTAATTTGTATATCTGATATTGCTTCGATCGTCGTCGTAAAGTTTGAACTATTCGCCTGACTGCCAATGAAATCGTTTGTCTGGGGTACTTCTTTGGGATCTCGATTGCGTACATCGTCGCGAATACCATACCAGATGATGATTATTCCACGATGAATCATGTTTTTAAAGTAGGCAAAGATTCACAAAACATGCCGCTGCTACCGGTAAACAGAACACACAATTTCACACAGAGAAGTGGGGGTGTTTTTTTTGACAAAGAGAAGGCTTAGGAGAAGACGCTTATCCATGGCAACAACTTTGTATTTTTAGATATTTTTAGAGAGAGCGGACTATTCTTTAGTATAAAGATGTGAAAGTAAACCTAACCAATCGTGCATATCCCTAGCTGGAGCTAACAATTTATCCGCGAGTCCTTTTCGTTGTTTCTGAAACGCTTTAAAGCGGAACCAGTCTTAGTCAAGCGTGATACATTTTTAACAGTAATACGCTTTGTTTTTGCTTTTTGTTATAATTGAATCATGATATTTTCCAAAAATGCGACGCATTTCATCGTTTTAAAGTGACTAAGACATTGCAATTTGAATGCATTGACCACTAAATTCCTTCGGAGACATTCACGAATCTGAACACATTTTTCGTATTCTGGCGTAGCTCATGGAATCCTTTTGTTAAGAAGATATTGAACTGTCTGTAAAGCTCAGACGTCTGCAACAGATAGAACAGAAACATTACAATTCGACAGGAGCCATCATTGTCAAAATTGCTAATGTTATTTGAATCATTTTCAATGAATGCGTACGCCCTCGAAATTCAAATATGGCGGTTTCTTTTTCGCAGGAAGATCTGTTGTTTTTTAAGATTAAACACAAGAGCAGCTTCTCTTCCGTTCTCAAGGCGTGGTTAAACAATACGATAGCTATCATTGCAATGCTTTGCTGTTTGCTGCCATGGTTGTGACAGACGATTGTATCGTAACCTAGCAACATGTTGCATGGCCAGTCACGCATTTCCATTTCATAAACCAGACATATTCAGTGCTTAATATTGCATAATGTTTCGGGAGGCATTAACCCCCACAGGGGCTGACTGTGCCCCCTAATCCCTTGCAAAGGGTATCGTCTAAAAAACAAGCTTTGTACAGAATCCCAAAGGTCACAAGAAGAGTGCACTTCAAAGGACAAAAGTCGATCGAAACTAGCAATGCAAAAACAATCTGTACAAGATGTTCCGGTGAAGAGAATGCTCTGGACAATGGATAGCTTAGCCGTTTCCATTACAGAGCTTCTCAAATCCCATTTGAATAGCTTCTCAAATCAATAGGAATTCAAAGAAAACCTTTTGCACAAATTGATTTCAGTTGTTCTCATGGTGAGCTTCCTTCAGCTGTTTCCCTTCAAAGAGAACGTTTTGCAGTGTTTTTCCTGTACTCAAACTGCATCTTAATTCCATATTTGGACAATTTTGATTGATTGATTTGATATATTTCGTAAATTGAACACGAAAGGCAAATACAGGATACAAAAATATCACTTACATACAGCCTATAAAAGTTTACAGTATTTTGCTAAATTTATTTTGTCTAAACGGACATTTGAAACAAGACAATGTTGGCGCAGTGACAACATCATCAGGTAGATCGTTCCACCATGGGATCACACGGGAGCAAAAGCAGTTCTTGATGAAATTATTTGCATTTGCACGGACTTACACGATACCGTTTCGCTTTTCGTCCGGTTTCCATTTCTGCTATCCGGAAATATCAAATTCGTGATCTTGATAAGTGATCGCGAATTTGATATTTTCCGGCCGAATTCCGTGAATCGGATTCCATTTACTGCGATAAATCAGGTAATCCGATATTCGCTGAACTGAATTCCACGATTTCCAATATATCTCATACTGTGTTTTGTACTAGTATTTTTCAGCGTGATTTCCAATAGAATTTACTATACCGGTAAAAGCAGTGAAATGATTTCCTAACAGATGTCTGAACGGATTTCTGAGAAGGGTCGAGGGAGCCATAAAATCCCTTGAGCTTTCTGAAATGACAGTAATGTTCAATCAATTTCCAAGGTTATGACTTGTATTGCCATGGACAAATGAAAGTGAAACCAGAAATTATACAAAACGCGAGAGTTTCGAAAATAGAATTCCACGAATAATCGAGATCCCCGTTGAAATTCTTTATGCGCTATACGTATTATGTACCTTGGGATCTTGACATTTTTGATAGCCAAAAACAAACAGTGTTCACATTGACCATCGTATAAAAGAATAGTATGAACGCAGAAAACTCCCAAGTTCGGATTTTAAGAACGCTCAATTGATTAGGTGCAATCCACGACTATTCACATCACTAAGTAACGTAAAACAATTTCCGTAAGAAAATTTATGTGTGTGTGTCTATCAGTTTTATTTGAATTCGCGGCCGATATGAGCTACATAGCTCGTTTACATCAGGGCGAATAATAACAATACGATACAGCAACATAAAATACCGTCAATACAATACACACAAAGGTGCAAGCTACAGCCCACTAGTTTATTAGTGGAGGAGTTGACTTGTTAAGGAGGGAATATAATGTTCATTTATCTAATAAATTTGGAAAATAAAATTTCACTTCAACTTTTTTGTGATCATATCTTTCAAAATTCGTAAAATCTCTTCCGTAAAGATTCCGTAAGAAAATTTCACGGGAAATTTGTACTTTACGTAAGAAAATTTTGACTTGGGTTGAGTTCATTACGCTTTGATGCGAATTGGCCTTATGCACGTCAAGATGCAAGAAAGTGTTTTCAGGGGCCTGTCGTGGTTTGATCATCTAGCAGACATTAGGGTCATCTTCATTTGTGTCCGAGGTCAACTGATGCTTGAACTGGTGTATAGTTTGCCAAATGCAGTCCACTGAAAACCCAGGTACATTTCGAGTTTCAGTTGAGTTTCATCTTGTTCGCATGCAACAACATCTGTAGCTAGCTTTGCGCTGAATCCAGTCAACTGTATTCATTTCCATGATTGTCAATTTCTACATTGTTATTTGGTGTCAAAAATGTCCATTTCAACTCAAACCACGTGTCTGGGGACCAGCTATAATTAATCCCAAGAAATATCTACACTGCGCTAGGAGGAATGAATCTTCAATTTTCGAGGTGGAGGGTTCCGCTTGAAACCTGTAAGCAAAGACTACCTTTGGAATTAAGCCTTCAAAATTTTTTCTTGCCTCTTGTTAGGTATATATATTCTCAGATAAACAGATAACTTACAAAAGAAATTCTGGTAAAAATGTCTAATACAATGTAATTAATTTCCATACACTTGGGACTATAAAATCACTTTAGAAATATTTACAATATTATATTTGCCCCTTGTCCGTAGCTTCCTCGCCGGGGAGCTGCATGGCAGACTCGATGTCGGCAATGCAGGTCAGAGCCATTGACAGATTTCACGAAGTTAGCTATTTCACTGCAAATGCTGACCAAGAAAGAAAACTTTGTGCAATGTTTTGTTTAACAGTTTAATAACATATGTAATGGCGAATCTCTGTGGAACTCAGACGTTGTGCAGCTGTTTTAGCCTGTGAGTCATAGAAGCCGCTCTGTAGAGATGGAAGCTGCCGTTAATTACATCCGACGGACTAACTCAGTTTTCTTCCCCAAAATAGATATCGGCAGCACTTGAGAAATTGCATCCACTGGCTAATTATCTTACCCCGTACCGTGGCTTGTTTACAAAGCTGAGAATACACTCGAATTTATCATCATTGATAAATTGTTTACTATGGTGCGACTTTGTTGACATTAGGAATAATGAATTTCGAAGCTTTGCGATATATGACGTCATCAGCAGGGAGACACCTTGCTTTGGAAAGATGGCGTGCACAGTACATGAACAATTGAACATCCACTCAGGTCCAGATTTGTGTTACGTTTGCGCTTGATATAACAGCTTAGTATAGTACATTGTGTTGTCGTATTAATAAAGAGCTCACAGTAAGTTTCCTAGTCACATCAATTACAAAATTGTACCCAAAATGTTTGAAGTTCTCTTATTTCATTTGAATATCTGGGAAAATAATCTACAACAAATAAATGAAAATTGCCGATGCTTTAAATGATGAAATTTGTCTAGAACTATCTACAAATTACTCAATAACATTATCGGAACGTGAACCTAAAACTTACCTAGAAATACTACTTTAAAAGTCCTATTTACAAATTAAAAATGTCCACTAAATGTTCATTCAATGTGTCCACTTGTTCTTCAAATTCGTGCGAAAGTATTAATTTTCGAAATCGATGTACAGTGTAACCCGCTTAAGCGCAATAGTAATTTGCCAACGATATCCTTAATTTGCTCTTATTAGGAATTGTGCTTACCAGGAATCGGTTAAGAGAGTTTGTACTGTACGCATTAATTCGGTACATAGCAAATTGTTTGCAGATAAACGGATTTTTCGCTTATCCGATTTGCGCTTAAACGGGTTATACTGTACTTGGTATTGATAAGCTTAATTTTTGCTTCTAATGGTTTCCAAATGATCCGATTCCCCCTTAATTATCGTCTATTGTGAAGTGCTATTAATACATAGTTACATACAGTTTTTTAATGGTTCCATTCTAACATGATTTGATACAATGATACTAAACATTTCGAAATTTCGCTAAAAAGCAGGTTTCAAAAAGTACCAACACTTTCCTTAGCCCGTCAAAATCAATAGACCAAGGATTGCTTACGCTAAATTTGCTTTCCAAGAAGCGAAGTCGGAAGATTAGTGTTTAGCTCAGCCGGCAAGGAGTAGTTACATTCGTGGTTTTGTAGTTCACTTATGTTGCAACATGACAACACAAAAAGCCGCCATGTTTGTTAGCTTGGCCTTGTTTTCCCGCCAATGACGTAGTTGATTTGTAGTCTGTAGAACGATGGCGTGCAACTTATACTGCAACGCCCCTCAGCTACAAAACAATGTTTGTAGACACTCGTGGGCAGAAATTATTCGAGGGGTTTGCCAAAACACTTGGGTTTAAACCTGTGCTAACAAAAACGCCCCTGCAAACTTCTCCTCCTGCTTAACAAAATTTGTCGCTGCCAATTTGATTCTGCAAGGTTGTAAGTTTTTAAATTTGCATTCACGAAAGTTTTATGTTGAATAAACTATGACGCTGTGTTGCATATTTCTCCGTGAGTGCTTTAAGTTACGCCATCTACTGAGGTTTAAAGAGTTATTTATTGGACATCACCTGGCAGAGGATTGTTAAAAAATCAATATTATTTTGCCTTTCGTAATGTTTGTCCGTTAAAAACACAGAAAACAAGTTTCTTGCAAAGCACCAAAATGCTTGAAATTCTAAAAGTCTAAAGTCTTAGCAATAGAAGCAATCTTGGAGGCAATAATGTTCAAACAAATCATAACAAATGCTGACCAAATAAAACAATTAAATTGAATCAATATATATGGCCCAATGTATTCAACAATAATCAAACCTACTCATCATCAGAAGATATTTATTTTCGCTCGTTCCTCACTACTGAATACGTGTAAAAAACAGAGCAGTTACCAGACATGGTACATTTTACAAGAATCCGAGAAGGTATTTCATAATTTCACAAGATATAAAATTGGTATTCAGTGTTAGGTAAATGGTGATAAAAATGCTAATCTGTCATTCGTTGATAATGTCGTGCATTTAGCTTTGAATTGTCAACACAAAACCTCAGAATATGCCCGAGAGTTACAGTAGCCAGAGGAACAAAAATGTGCGAGAAAAAGTTTAACTTTTCCAAGAAGGACTTTGCAGAAGAAGAATAAATCAAAATATGTGCGTCCAGCTTCCAATAAATGTATGCTAAGTGGCTTTAAATTAAGTATAATGGAAATGCATTTGGAAAATAATGAAACATCCGAACAATACATGAATAGTAGGAGTTGGTTTATTTATTTTATTTATTTATTTATTTTTAACAATATTGTATTATAT
>OFHS01001613.1:15432-26306 GCA_900245855.1 Calvadosia cruxmelitensis
GCAATTAAAATGAATAAAGCTAAAAGACAGAAACTAAAAGATTTCTAAAGGGAATTAAATTAAAGTATATGCTACATAACAGACCAGGAGTTCAAGGTTAAACGCACTTACACTAAACGGCACGGTTTACAGATACGAAAAAAATTGTCTAGATTTTATAATCATTATCATTATCAATTTATCATAATCATAATCATTATCATCATCGTCATTTGATAATAACACTTGATATTCTGGCATGGTCAAACGTCATCCGATATTTATAAAATGCACATATTCATGGTCACTGGCCCTCTTTCCCTTTCGCGGCATATTTAATCATACGGAACACAAAAGTAATAAGATTAGCAATTTAATTATCATGGAAAGAAAATACTTCAATTATGCTATTACATGAATTCACAGTTCTGCTTCATTTCTGGTAAGCACAAACTCAGAAGACTGATAAGTACAGTGCAGACAGTGAGAATTGAAAGTAAGGTACTACAGACTGTGCACCAGAATGAACCTATAGCCGAGAACATCGCTGAGGCACAACCAAGACCCCAAAATAAACTGTTCAGTCCACTTGTTATGCCACGAACATGCGTTGGGAAATATGTCGGTGCCATGCAAATGATACTGGTTAAGCCCTGCCCAAATGATCCAACATTCTGAGCCAGCACCTCGTTGTTGGCTTAAAATTTTGAGGACCGTCAAAGTCGAGCCAGCATTCAGCCAACAATGTTGGCCGGTCCAACAAGGTGGCGAAATGACCCAACATCGGGCGTCCAACAAGTACTGGCCCAAAATGTTGGCTCATTTGGCCAGGGCTTAAGAAAGGAGCAAATGAAAGTCTGATTGGATAAAACCAGCCACGAAATGCCAACGCTGGAAATACTAGCGCCACACTAAATCCAGAAACAATTGCTGTTTTTCCACGCCAATAAATTGAAGAAGGCATAGGAGAATGGATTGAAGCAAGGATATCTGCCATCAAAAATGCACTTATGCTAATGAACCCACCGTGAATGCTGATGCGGGGTAAATCATCTTAGATTTTGCAACACACTTGGCAAACTGCATCCTACAGAAAACGTAAAATCACCAACCGGTAAAAGCCAATGATGACAGAATCGCACCAACAGCTGCGATAGAGTCTATGATACCGACATCAATGTCCGAAAGTCGCCATTCGCATTGCACAGCCGGACCAAGGATTGCTACTAGATAATCTAACGATGCAATTGCCGCCATAGCTAAAGAGAAGGTGACCAATGTCATCCTCTGCAAGGGTCCTTCGCCGATAATTTCCATGGTCTCTCGTAAGTTGTAATGGCGCACATTATCGTGTCGATCTCCGATGAACGCCAAATAACATTTTTCGATAACCAGTTTGACGAAGCTAAATAGCAGTTCTGCGATGCTAAAGGCCATACCAAAAAGCGGTCCGACGGATCTCACCACGTGAGAATGAAATCGATCGTTCATATTACCATCGTGATCTGATGAGCCTTGCCCTATCCATGTGCTACTCTGAGATCTTCATTCTATCTGGATATCGCGAGCGTAGAATGGTTAGACCACGGCAAAACACACGCGGAAGCAGATCAATGAGGCATCGGACAATGGAAACGCGCATAAATTTCCCCACCCACCCGTCCTCAGCATAAAATATGTATATATTAACATCAAATGGTAAGTTAGTAAATAGATGTAGTTTTCCACTGACTATCAGTGTGACGGTGCCCCTTTGGGTTTGGGGTTGTGACAGGGCTCTCATACGAAGAGAATCCATAACGCATGTCACAAACCTCCCATCGGATAGCACCACGGCCACACTCATCTTCGGCTCATGAGTTTAACGGTTTCCATTTGAATCGGCTACCGGTAACGTGACCAAGTGACCAAGTGCAGGCTCAATGCATTTTGGGATTCATGCTAGTTGACCTCTGATGACCCCAGAACATGGCTTTGTTTGATATGCATTCGACCGTACTCTTTTCCGTGATGGTCAATTTCAAGGATTGTTCTAGGCTGTCAAAATTGTCGATTTCATCTCAGAAACACGTGACCGTATAGCAGCTTAAATCCCAAAATGCATCAGGACTGCCGACTTGGCAAATTGAAGAATGTGATTCAAATTCATAAGTTACGTCACACTACCGACACAGCTATGACCAAAAATATTTTGTTTGGTTGGTGCCAGTAAAAATGTCACCATGTCACGTGTAAGCGCATGACTTCAGAAAATAAAATAAAAACTGCTCACTGGCATTATCGTTGTAAATCGTAGAGACTTACTGGGTAGAAACTCCTATCAAATTTTGTATCGCAGGTTTTTATGATATAACTAAACAATAAATGTAAAAATACGTTACAATGAGTTTAGAATATAGCAGTACTCCTAAACGTGACTGTCTCTAAACTTATATAACCATTAACCTCATTCGTGTGACCTTAGAGCCACAGAGGATTTGATTGAAAACCAGAAAAATGAGTTATGTTGTCAAAGATACAGATCATGTGAAATAAGCAATGGAATTCAATATGAACAGAAAACAATACACATTTTCATCATTATTTATTCTCAAACCAGCAAGCTACAATAGCCTTTCTTTAAGGTGGAGATACAATAATATATCTGTAATATGTATACATTAAAATATGTGAATATAAGAAGGTTATTATGTACAATTATTTTTCAATATGTAATTAAACAAGTTAATATTACTGCAGATACTTTGTAATAACCTTGTTGAACCCGGCTCTGCAAGCAACCACAGATCTTGCTGGGAGGGAAACACAGTACTAGCTTGCGGTCCAATTTATAGTTTTCTTTGGATTAAAGTACTAAGCAGTAGCTGAATTAACCTAAACAGTCCTTTTGGTGATAAGATGGGAGTATTTAGCTTAATTAATTGATTAAAATGATTTTTGGTAGCGAAATTTCAAGATTTCAAAATTTCAAAATTTGATTTGAAAATTTCAAGATTTCGCTAGACAGCATGCTCGAGCATGTACTGTAGGTGTCTTGTCCCCCAATTTCATTGGGGAATCTCATTCTGGGAAATGCCACCAAATTCCAGTGACAAAACAGGGAAGATTTACGTTTTATGAATTTCGTCTATGTTGCATTCATCGAACCATGATCAAATCTTCGAAATATAATTATTATTTATTCTAACTGGTTTTGGTGCTGCGTTTACGCAAGTTAATCGACCAGTAAACTCGATATAGATGCTGTTCGCAATGCGCTTCCAGATTCTTCTAAAGCCAGACAGATTTTGAAATATATATTCCTAAAATAGAACAAAGCATTATGCCATATAATCCTGACAGAATATAGGATAGCGAGTGCTTGCTCTGTCACTTTGCGATGACAATCCAAGTTCTACCTTGGAAACCATTCCAAATGGAACAAATTTGGACAAATTGTAACGAATACTGTGCAGTTGTATAATTGTAAAACATTTCCACTTCGTGCGAATTGATTTGGATTTTAGTAACACGTTGGTAGTTTAGATTAAGTTTCGTTTCGGCTTATTTGATCTTAAATCTTACCTTTGTCATCATACTATCGTGCGAAGAAACCTGCTATGTGCATTGCGCAAGCACATAATTCGACCTAAAGAAGCTAAGTTAAGATAAATTCATCATTTCCTCTCCGGTTATCAGTTTATAGTTACGTTTTCGAAACTAGCCTTGAGGACGTTACAATAGGAGATTGCAGTTATCTCATTTTGAAATAAATCAAAAAGTAAAATAAATTCCCCATAAATGCTTTGGCCTTAATTAAAATATCTAATTACAAAATGATAACAATTGGATTATTTATGATGAACATTTTAGGAAATAATTTCTCAATCAACATGTGTTTCTCTCGTACGAAATCCTTCTTTAAATTTTCGTATCCAGTGAGCCAACCATGGGAAACCAAGAAAAACGCTTTTCACAAAGTTTCTTCCTCTCTAGAAATATCATCTTTCGGAAACAAGATCGGATGTATACAACAAACCGCAAAGTTCAACAGGGACAAACCAATTGTTAGAATAGAAGCTGACCGCAGTAGCATGCCTGCAACGTGGTTTTAGAGCGGAAAATTTTTACCGATTGACAACCCAACGTCACTAACGAAGGGTTTTCGTGTGTTCAGGTGAGCTGTGACGAGGCAGATGCGACACTTTTCCATGCAAACGAGGTTGTGTTTAATTGGGTTTATTTAGTCAGAACAACAACTTCACGATACGATCACTGTTTGTTGGAGCTCGACAGAGCAACTTGATCTGGCTCCATCAGTGATCCATGTACATTATTATCTGGAGTAGCTTCTATGTTGCAATCTTTGTACTACGAAGAAAACATTTCCTCTGATATAACAACACTCTTACAGCTTGCAGGAAAAAACATTCAAAGGTGAGTCTTATAATTGAGCATCTTTATACAATACCCAGCTATTTATACCGTTTTGCCTTCAACTTAATCGAAGGTTTAATGTACCATATAAGTAATCTTCGAATCTTTCCTTAAGATTAAGGTAGAATTAGGCCAAACTTTTCTATAACTTATTTAGTTGACATTTGCAATTAATTACCTGGGAAAAATGTTCTCCATCTGGTACTATAAGTATAAAATCAGATAAGATTCATATCAGATCAAAGTTTTTGATTAAATTCGCTGCTGAAGCACGGAAAAGCACATCATAGCCACCGATGTTACCACATGAAAGTATTCAACGAACGTCGAGCGAGTGGGAAGTGTACATTTTCCAAATTCTTGTTCTCCGTTTTAAATCCTTGACAAGTCGTGAATCCTGCAGGTTTTATTGTCTTGGAACCAGCTGAGGGGACCATGCTTTCGAGTTTAGAGGATTTGCTGCTTAAATCTGATTCTAGTTGTTCTTAAAAGAGATTTCAGCTGAATCCTACCAGCTCGTTTCCACGTGGTGTACTATTGAAACGATTTTTCAACCTTGGAAGGTTACACGATCTATGCCAAAGCAGATCAAATTGTTCGTATGTTGACAAATTAGTTAAAAGTACTACCAAAATCGGCATCTCTTTTGCTCAGTAACTTGACAAGACGAATTTTGTTCTGAATTTGAAATCTTTCTCAGAGTGAACCTGTACGGGATTGAATTGTATTAGCGCACGTATTGTATCTTCCGAATGATATCATTTACTTAAGATGCGGTCGAAAAGACATCGTTAGCGGTTGAAATGTTTTGAAGCATTCCTTGCCCTCATCTCCTGTTTATTTCCTGCTGAACATTTCTTCCCGCGGCCCACATTGGTTGGTGTTTGATCGTGTTTATTCACACACGTGTTTCTCACTTCACGTAAATGGCCGCCATATTGCGGTTGTTGTCACTGCCAAAGATCAGCTGTTTCAACATTACGACAAGATCAAATGCTCAAAGCCGTAGTCTGCCTAGTACACATGAAAATCGCCTCATTCTCGTACAAGACTACATAAAGAGGCAAGGATGGGTCGGCTAAAGTTGGGATTTCCATCAGCAGCTGTCCATCAAAATTACTTAATCCCTTACGTCATCGATGTATATTGAAAGCGAGACTGGTTTCGCTGGCATATATCTGCGCTGTCTGCCGTAGCAAGCGCGTGGTAGGTCAACGGTCCTTGAAGTGAAGTGGTGCTTGAATAGCGTTCGGAGATTACAGCACAGATCAAGTGAGGGGTGGTGGATTTTAAAAAGACATTCTGTGCTTCAAACTAGTAAGTTATCGTTTTTTAATTTGCATTTGCAATCGCTGGTTTGGTAGATTGTTGATAATTGACAATTGTCAATGCAAATCCGACGTCGCTTTGTTATGAGGGACCTCGCCGTTTTCCAATTTGTGCAAACTCTCTGCAAAGTCACTGGCGTTTGAAGGGAGCTGTAAATTGCTTGCATAGCGCAGCTCAGAATTGAGCAATTCCCGTTGACAAAGAGGATAGAAACAAGTCAAAATCAGGTCAAAATCAACAGGGGATGTTTTTTTTTCACGCTGTTCAACAATGTTGATTTCGTTACATGCAAAATGACTTTCTAATCGATTTCCTTGTATTTGACATCTGCATGACTTCCTCACCCCGCTGCGCCATCCACTGCAATGGTCTCGTCTCTTGGGACGCCATATGGCGAATTCCTGGGATCAGGGGGGTTTATCAGGTAAAAGTCACCAGAACCACGCCAGAACCCTCAGATTGAGGTTCAAGGTGTCCCCAATGGCTACCAAGTCGCTTTTGATAAGCGCCACGCTAGGTTTGTCTAGACTTGCAGCATCTTTGCCAAAGATGCAAAATTGTCGGCATTTTTCACATTAATTTTCTTGGACTTCGACCTATGGCGGTAATTAGAAAGACTCCAAAAAAGGATATGCGACCTCCTCTGTCCTCCGCTTAAATATGATCTTGCCCATGTGTTCGTTCAGGCATATGCACAAGCTGTAACTCCGACTTGAGGCCAGAACCAAGGACACAGTTTATGCCTGCTTGGACCAGATTAAAATTCCGCAAAGGTGTGAGATTAATGGAATTACTCTTTTGCATGCGCGTGTCCAGGCATAGAGAAGTTCACAAAAGCATATAAAAGTAACCATGCCTCATCTTTTTACTCCTCCATTGTCAGGTGTCAGCCAAAGAGTAATTTGTTGGCCACATTCTGTTATCGATTTTATCATAATGTTTAACCAAGATGAATTTTTATTTGCAGATTATTGGCAAGATGCGGTTATATTTCCTCGTTATTGCGATTCTTGTGGCTGATGTGATGTTCCTTGGCGAAAGCAATAGAGCAGAAGGTGGTGTGATGCGATCCCACAAGAAAAGATTACTTGTACGAAGAGCGCGAGGCAACTGTCGAAGTCGATGCTGGGGTTTCTTCGATCAATGTCTAACTCTCGCATATACATCGAACGATTTCATCGCATGTATAACGGCCAAAGATATATGCGTTATCTACTGCTGACGATAACTTTTGTGTGTCATAACGAAGATACAATGAAAGACACACATTTGAATAGAGTTGTACGAACTCAACGCTCCGCATTCACACAGATGCTTTTACTAACGCTTCATAACAATACATATTTATTGTTCTTCAAATTTGGAGAATTCAGGTATACTGCAATTATCCTCCTGTATATAGTGTCAAAGTTATACATATGAAAGATTTATAAAAGGATTACAATGATGATGATACAATATATCATTTATTCTGTCCTGTTTTATACGCCATTGATTGATGAATATTATTAAATTTAGATTATATAATGCGGTCGAAGACAACATACATTTCAATCCGGATAGCTGGAAATGATGTTGTGATATTCAAATAATCCGGTATTTGTTCAGAAACTTACAAAATAACGCACACATGAATCCAGGTAGCTGGAATTGATGTTACGTGATATTCGAATAATCCGGTATTTTGTACAGAAACTCTACTGTTTCCTTTATTGGTGAAAAGTGTTTGATTAACAGAAATGTACGTAATATCCGATGTAGCTGTGAGTTCCCTTGGGTATCAATTTAACTGTTTATTTTTCTATTTTTCAGATGTACTTATATCCTTATAGCTTCGTTGGAGTATAGCCGGCAACAATAAACAGCCTAAATTATCGGCTTTTCTCTTTTCCCGTCTTTGACATATAAAGCCTTGTGTAAAACGACTTTTTACGACAGTAACGATGAATAAATGAGTCTACCTTGCCAGGAACCAAAAACCAGAAAGCCTGAGTGGGGAATTTTTTTCATTCGTACGCGCAGACCAGTATTAAATGCAAGAAGAATCGTTCCTGTATTTATAATAAACAAACATGGATTTTTTCGTTTCTATCGTGACTTTAATCACGCTACCCGAAAGTGCAAAACTAATTCTTTATAGTTTTACTTGAACTAAAACTATGAAGAATTAGTTTTGCACTTTCTGATAGCGTGATTATGGTCACGATAGAAACGAAAAAATCCATCTTTGTTTGTATTTGCTCTGTAAAATGTGGTTTGTTTGAATTCAAAAGGTGACGAGTGACTCAATGCATTATTGAATCAAATGCTAGCGATATTTGAAGATGGGAGATTCCATGAAATTTCCAAGGATCGATTAAATAATTTACAACGCAGAATAATAGTCGCATCTATCGTGCTGTCTTGGGTGTTGAAGCAATTATCCTCAGCGTTTGATTTTACCACTAAAAACAACACACACACTGGTCATTATGCAACGATTGTTGACTATTGATCTAAATTTGGAAACAAAATTCTCGAGTGCATTACCTTTCCTTATTAGAATTCATGTAACGAATTGCCCCCTGCTGGTGAATGGCGTTTGTTGTGCTACGATGGCGTGTCTAGAATTTTACAAGAACGTACGAACAAGCAATAACATTCGATGTCTTGATCGCCCACAGCGGTAGTCGGTGAAAATTCTTCGATTGATTGCACTAAAGGTCACTGATTGTCGTCATCACGCGTTACTGCGTCATTTTCAAAACAAAATTAACCACCTCTCTATTTATACACATGTTAGTTCATTCATCGTGCGAAGTTGCTCACCTACAAGTGAAAAATCTAATAGTTCCACGCAAATTTGCAGCTTTCATTTTTGGGAATTTTGAACTTTTCCGAGATTTTTCACAAGTCAAATTTGATACCGTCTTTGGAACTCAAACAGATCGAGAGTGTGATGTTGAATATACATTTCAACATAAATTGAATGCGGAATGGTGTTTACTTTGCGAGATGAATTTCCAAGATCTTTGATTTTCTGCTGAATGAGTGAAAAAGCATGCATTTAACTGTATCCCGCGCAGGTATCAAGCTTCGTCTGAAATGATTTGCATTCTTAGCATTGATTAGCATTGAATTAGCATTAATTGCACATAATTATACCTATTGTAAATTACATTACTATTGCAAGAAGCGTTCAAGTGCCTTCGCCAAGTAAGAAATGCATCTTTTCTGAAGTGCTCAACTGAAAATCGTATTTATATTGCCTGATAGGATACAAATTTCCATACAAACAGTTTTGAACTGATATCGACAATTATCTTGAGCACTCGTCTAGTTGTTATTTCTAATTTCTTGCAATGGACAAAGCGCCATCAAATGCATGACGGCACATTATTTTAGGCACGTGGCTTTGAGCTGAAATCTGCAATTTTGACAGCCAAGAACAATCCCTGAAATTGACCATCATTGACAAGAGTACGGCTGATTGCGTTTCAAACAAAGCATTTTCCTGGCGTCTTCACCCGTGGCAGAGGACAACTCACTTACATACCGACATGCATCGAGACTGCGCATGGCGGATTGCTAGTCTTGCAGTTTTTTTAGCACTGACCTATTAGAATTAATCAGGAGCATCCATCTGTCCAGTTTACTTAGCTGAATTTTAATCACGTTGAATTACTCATCGCACCATTTTATACACGATATTAAAATTACAACTTGGTGATGTCTCAGGTGTTGAAGTAGAAAATGAAAAGAGGATGCCGAATATTTGCCCTGACTCATTGTACAGAAATAATGAAAATGCTACATCGAATGAACTTCTTTTTTCTCATTTATTTCAACAAGGTATGAAAAAGGCAAGGAATGGCTACAAGATATTATCATTACAGGCCGCAAGTGTTATATTTTGTAGCCAGCTTGAAATATCTGGAGGGGACAACACCAAGTTTTGCTGCCCTGATGAGGCTTGATATTGTCAATAATGTTTGAAAATGTCATCCAGATGAAAGCAATTAGCAAAATTGTGAGGGATATTGTCAAAAATGTTCGGGGCTATTCCCCGAAGCCTCATCAGGGCAGCAAAACTTGGTTTTGTCCCATCCAGATATTTCAAGCTGGCTACAAGATATAACACTTGCGGCTTGTAATGATAATATCTACTGTATAATATGGTTTCGTGATAAATTAACAACAAACGACGAAATATCATCATCATCATCATCATCATCATCATCATCATGTACGTATCTGTATTTGAAAGATCAATTCAAACAGAATACACGTATAGAAGGCACAAGTGCACTTATACTACACGGTTAAATTAGTAAATAAGTAAATTAATTCTATAAGCTTTTTGATAATTTTGATTTAAACAAAGTGAATGATGATGCATCAACGATCTCTTGCAAAAGCAAGTTCCACTTTCGAACTACGCGGTTGAAGTAAAAATAATGTCGTGCAGCTTTGAATTGTCAACAGGAAACCTCCGATTATGACCACGAGTTATAGTAGCCATATAGTAGCTAGAGAAACAACAGTTTGAGAAAGTTTAAGTTTGACTTTGCCATGAAAGACTTTGTAAAAGAAGTATAAATCAAAATAAGTTCGCCTATCTTCCAACGATTGCATGCTAAAGAGTTTTACCGACGTTCTTGGTAAGACGGTAGAGGCAGGGACGGCGCCAGGGGGGAATTGGGGGACGCGTCCCAGTTGAAGTTTAGGTCGAGTTTTCAATTCCTCCAAATCCGTCAAGAAACTCGCCATAGGGGAGGGGGATTTTCGAGGCGTCGTAATTACACCCAGTAAGCTATTGTTCAGCATATTGAAGGAGACGTGAGAGAAGCAATAATGTTTGAAAATGTCATCCAGATGAAAGAAATTTGCAAAATTGTGAGGGATATTGTCAAAAATGTTCGGGCCTTCGCCCCGAAGCTTCACCAGGGCAGTAAAACGTGCTTTTGTCCCCTCCAGATAAATTAAGCTGGAGCCGCAACTGGGTGGAGGAGCTCCATAATAGCACCGCACGTAGACAGATTTCGTGAATCTACGTTGTACTTTTTAATCGTTACAGCATTGTACTTCTTACTACATACTACTGTAGTGACCGGAGTAATGCGCACAACCAGGCTGAGTGCTGCAGATTCACGAACTAATATATTTCACAA
>OFHS01001614.1:0-26288 GCA_900245855.1 Calvadosia cruxmelitensis
GGGGTTGAAATACCCACAGCCACTGAGTGTGCTTTGAGGGGAGTGTTGGAGAGTGTATGTTTACACTAGACACTCTGCAAAGCAACTCAAGGTGGTTCGTAAAATGAAAGGCGGTCGTGTACCAAATGGCCGGTACACGACGACGTAACGACGTAACAAGGCAGATTATTTTAAAATAATAACGATCAATAATTGATACTAAAATATTGAAAATTCAAGCAAATGGAACCTTCGAGAATGCCACACATGGCTGAAAGGGAAGTGGAAATGGTATAATTTGTTTAGGCCGAATGGAAAAAATGGAACAACTAAATAAATTTATAATAATGATAATAATAATAGTTGTAATTAGTGTCAGCAGATCATGCGGCATCAGAGAAATGATGCTTCAGAACACAAAAAGTGGATTGAGGACTTTCTCAATAACAGACTGAAAACCGTTGTCCTGGAAGGAGAGCAGTCAAACCAGACCAGTGTGCTGTCAGGAGTGCCCCAAGGCTCTGTACTTGACCCCTGTCTCTTTTTGTTGTACATTAATGACATGTCGAGGGATTATCTTGCAATTTACGACTATTCGCTGACGACACTATTGCCAGTCTCGCAGTTAAGTCAGAACAAGATGCTGTGGATCTACAGAAATACCTGAATATATTAGAAGCATGGGAGAAAAACTGTCAGATGGAATTCAGAATTATTGTCAATTCTATTGGTTGGTTTGCGCTTGTGACCAGGCAATGATGCAATTTCCTGTTGTGGATTGTTGTTGATGTTGTAGTTGTCAAGCATGATAAATATTAGAACTTGGGTCTAATTTTCTACAGTAACCCCAACAGTCTACAACAACTGGCACCTTTAAAGCGCTGATGTTTCACAACAACTACAACAGTTCCCGATTCCATACCATCGGGATGTTGTAGCAATTTCCAGCTGTGCCATCGCTGACTGTCTACAACAAATACAACTATATGGAACCAGGCTTTAGTAATGATACTAGTTAACCGCATGGCAGTATGTTATGAGGAATTTTCATGCAAAAAATAATAACCAATCAAACAGGAAAGCTTCGGCCCACTCCCTAGACACACGAGCTACCATAGTAACTGCGTGGTCTAACAAGGTGAATAATGCAAACCACAGAGCCCCACAACAGCTTGGCTGATTGAAAGTGATGTGTCTGATGGAACGAGTTTGTACCAATGGTGTACTTAATATAGTAGTAGTAGGTAATGCTCTACACCAATAGGAATGCTGATCCAATATCTCTTCTCTATCATCCTGCTATTTACAAATGTATTCATTCTCATCTGTGCCCCTCACGAGAACGCACGGCTCGTCGCTTGGCTAATACTCATACGCTAATAAGCTGTTTTGATCTCTTCATTGCCTTATTGATCAGATTTACATAATTGTCTTTGTGGCTACTGCATGGCTCAGATGAACCCCCTGGCCTAGCAGTTAATATTTTCAAATAATACCACCCTATCTATTTGAACTGAGTCAATTGCACTCTGCTTTAGGTACCGGCAATGTAGAAGACATTGGAAAAGGCACTGGCCAGTATCATTGTGTTAATGTACCATTGAAAGATGGTACCACTGATTGGCAGTTCAACATGATTTTCAAAAGGTACAGTGTTTGTGGTGAATTACAGTTTCATGGTTTGCAAGGGGCTCTGTCTGTGGCATTCCAAGGTTTCCGACATGTAATTTCAGTTGTCAGCAATATCACATAGGAAGGACATTGCATTGCATCATAATTACCTCATATTCAGTCTGTGATTATTTTGTAGTGTGATTCAGAATGTCAAGCAGATATTCAAGCCTGAAGTTATTCTCTGCCAGTGTGGCGCTGACACACTCAGTGGAGATCCCTTGGGAGGATTTGCCATGACAGCAGCTGGGATAAGGTCTTGTGTCCAAGCAATCCTTTCTTGGAGACTCCCAACAGTCCTACTGGGTGGAGGTAGGTATGCTATGAATGTGGAATTTTCAGTGGCAATCACAAATCATAGGCCTCTGAAATTTACATTTAGCACTTTTGAATGATTTTTCAGAAGAATGCTAATTTCCCAGGCTGGCTGATTTGAACATAGTAAACGATTCTCAAATTAGGATCTCTTTTGACTGTCACTATTATGTCAGAGCATTATTCCAATGTCAATGTTTGATTATGTAAGACTTTTGTCATCTAATTCATCACATTGTTATCAACCAAGCTACACACACTGCTCTTGGAGAGTATTTGTTACATGTAATGAATACGAGTATTTGTTATATGCGAGTATTTGTTATTTGTTATATGAATTTGTTATGAGTATTTGTTGTTTGCAAGTAGCGATGAAATGGTTATTATTTGACATATCAATTGTAGAATGATTCAAAGGAAGTTAAAGTCCTTTTGGCTATCTTGAGTGATAAAATCTCATTCAATTGCAGGTGGATACAACATCGCAAATACAGCTCGATGCTGGACGTTGTTGACAGCTGATGCCATCGGTGTTCAACTTGATGATGATATTCCAGAACACAAGGTGACCTTCCTATGGATAAACTGAACCTTCTCAACGAAACCATGTAGTACTTTCCAGCCCCAACTTGAATGATGTTGGGTGCAATTATAATATATATATTGCACGCTAGAAACAAAACAAGGACATATCTAAAAGATGAACAACTGCACAACTTTATGATTAAATCAAGAAAGAGGTCCATTTGTTGCCAAATTATGTAACAGGTTGCCGTTTGGGAGTCTAGCCCTGCCTGCGGCAGAATTGTCAAATACAGTGCGGCCAGAGAGAGAACTGATTCCTAAGTGCACAAGAACAAACGGATGACTTAAATCCTGAACTGCTACCGTTTCTCTTTACAAATCAGCAGCAACAATTACAAAAGGAATGATGTTTCAACGGATATCAACATTTTCATAAACCTGATAACAAAACACAGCTGAAATGGGAGCAAATAATGTTTCTTTGAGTGATCCTCTGGACTACAACATTTCTGAGCACCAGAACACAGTCAATGATGTTGACTGACTGCCGCAGCTGTTTTACACGGACCTCTGTGATTTTCTTTATTAAAGAGTAGACTCTTTCTGACTTGTTGGCAGCTGACATACATTGCAATTGAGATCTTGCAACATAACAATCCATACTCAACAAGGACGCACATGAGAAGGCAACCTACTACCTTACTTTCACTGCATTTCATTTTCCTGCCGCTCAACGATCAAGTTTCAAATGAGAACCACTTTTTATAATTTGGCATTAAACCTCTTTCTGGATTTTCCATAACATTGTCCTCTTTTCCATATTTTAGACCAGCCCAATAAACAAGCATCTTTTATCGTGCAGCCACGCTGTGCATAGCCTACGTATTGCACTGTATTTTATTTCCAAATATTTTGTACTTTATTTGCTCTTGTTGAAGAATTTGATCTAGCTATTTAAATCTAGGTGTTTTAATATCTTTCCAGTACTTCATGCTTTATGGTCCTGGCTTTGAGTTGACTGTTCCTCCAACAAACAAGAAATCTGCAACAACCATTGACTACTTACGGCACATAAACAGTATCGTTACTGGTGAGTTGCAGTGGTTAAAAGAATGCAATCAATGTTTACAGCCCTGGCTGCTTGTTCAAGATGCTGATGGACCATTTCTGAATTAATCTGGTTGCAAATTGTTTTGTTTTCTCTCCCAATTTCCCAGCAAACCTTCGGATGCTTGTGAGAAAGCCACTCTCAGAGCTTCCCTCAAACAGCAAAACGGAAATAGCAAAGAAAAGGAAATACATCTGCAGGCATCCATCGCACACAGCTCAAAGCAAACGGCATGCAGCAAGTAATCCAATAACAGCATATACTAGCCAAGATATCTGGGCCTTTCACTAGACAGTAGCTACAGCAATGTCCCCTCACAAAGCCACCCAATTAGATGCATCACACCAGAAAACAGAATGCACATCAAATTAAACACATCATACAGTTGTAAATTTAATTTATTGTAACAATTACAAAAATAGACTGACTACTAAACTTATTGTTTATATTCATGCTGCTTTTACTTTCAAAAGATTCAATAGGAAATCTATAAAATGTGATGTACTTCTCTTGATTCTGCTGATCGTGTAAATCTCAACTTACCGCTGCTATTTCTGCAGACAGATAATGTTAAGCAATCAGTTTCAGCTTTCTTGTAAGTCTTGGTGATGGTCTCCATTTGTCAAGATTGATCACAGCTTGTCTGTCTTTTGTCTTGTCATTTAATTCTAACTGAGTCCTAAAATGATGGACATTTTGCGTGCAAAGAGTTGGTAAGAAGCATGGTCATAGATTGCATGGACTGCCTTTAAGTGAACAATAATTAACTAATGTTAACCACAAAAACAATGAGCAAGCCAATGTGCGCTGTCATTCAATGAGCAAGAAAGTAACAACAGCATTTAACTAAAATGGATGTTAATGCATTAATTTGTTTCCATACCTTGATAGTTTCACTTCTTTGTGGTGAGCTGCATGCGATATTGAATGTCTGTTTTGTGCAAAAGTTTAGTTATTATAAATTCAAACTTAACAATCAATGATTTTATTCAAATGTTGATGATTGCAAAATGAACATTTTTGCAGATCGCACCTCCCAGTTAACAACTGCATTGCAACTGGTTGTCTGTAAAAGTCCCTTGAATATTCAGGGGACTTGTAACTCTTATCACCCGGTGATCTGCAATTCAAACCACCACGTCGATCTTTAACTGGAAGACAAAATGTGATAAATATGTCAAATATAAAAATGATGGCCGTCTGCTGTCCATCATCCAATTAAGATTTTATCTCAGTGGCCTTGTCCAACATGTGGCCACGATGAAAGGTCTTACTGTTGACTGCTATGTAATTCATGACGCATAATTACCATTGTAGCTCATGCACATCGTCATTCTTGTTACTAACTTGATGTTGACATTGGCATTTAGTTCACACAGTACTACAACATCTTATAAGCAACAGTGCTTACAACTATACATTCTGTTTACTATTTTACATAGCCCTAAATAATTACCCAATGTTTTGAGTCATACATAGAATTTCTTGTGAATGATTTTGTAAATGTGCTAAGGGTCAGTTTACATGAGCCAGGCCAGCCCTGCTAGACAGGATGACACCTTGCTAGCGAGATTATTGCTTGAGACGAAAACAACTCCCTGTAAACGATGGCAGGCGGTCTAGCTCGACAGTTGAAGTTGTTTGTCTATGCAAAGCGGACTATGTCACATTCATTTGCCGACACAAGTAGTATGCCATTGGCAAACAAACATCTTCAAGCATCAGCAAGATTTTTAAAAATTCTCTACTGACTTGAAGTGGCGCAATCAGTTTCCGAAATGTTGTCTCAACTAGCGTTTCGTGCCTTGAAAATGTCTCGTGAACTCTACCTCTTTGAGGGCTCTAACCACTTAAAGTGTAGAACATATATTTCATATTCTTACGACTTTAGCCATGGATTTTATCTTACTTTTGTAATGCATGCATCGTACCTATTTACTGCTACAATGGGTCCATGGTCTCCGTAAAAGCGCTATTGGGCAACTAAGTTGGAATAGCACCATAAAATGTACAATCATTCATTATTACCGTTGA
The DNA here is from genome assembly GCA_900245855.1 of Calvadosia cruxmelitensis. Taxonomy (NCBI): domain Eukaryota; kingdom Metazoa; phylum Cnidaria; class Staurozoa; order Stauromedusae; family Kishinouyeidae; genus Calvadosia; species Calvadosia cruxmelitensis. The sequence continues at coordinate 5,633 of OFHS01001614.1, forward strand.
TATTGTTCTGGTACAAATGCAACGTTTACAAAGTAAACAAAGACTTCCAAATTTCAACGCATAATTTATACCAAGTAAATTATTATGTCTGTCAACATCAGAAGCGTCCGTTTGTCCTTTGCCGTTATGACATAATTATATATCAACATAATTATATAATGCACGGTCTAAATTTTATTCGAGAGTTCAAAACAATACAAGGTCAGGAAGTCTAATACAATTTAAATAATTTCCCTAGAATTAAAAACTTCGTAAAATAAATTTATAAATATTTACAATAATACATATTGAGTTACATCTACTTTAAATAAAACATTAACTAGCCCAATTTAAAATATAAAAATGGTCCAGATTCTGTAATGCACTGGCACTGTAATCATTATTGTTTTACCTTTACGATTTCTTCCCATCTCTCGGTCGAGAGTGAGTTCCACTACCGGCGCCATCGGCTGTACGTTGATGCGTCTGTCACAATTCAGCATCTGGTTGGCGGAATTTCTATCTACAAGATCTTCAGAAATAACAACCCTACATCGTGTGATAGGCTCTCCGAAAGAGTTACGACACAAACATTTAAAAAGGGACGAGCAGCTCGAATAGGAAGCACTTGAATTACTTCTACTATTGATGGAGCTAGAGCCGTGACTTGCGCATGGCGAATTCCAGGCAGATGTCATTTTCGATAACTTCGATAGCAGCCACCTTCGGCCCTTCGCTTGTACCATCAGATACAGCATGGATACAGCAACAGACGATGACTGAAAATAGTACCATGTTGTCGTTGTCATGGTAGCACACGTGCAGTAATCGAGGCTACCTCGTCTTCACAGATCCTGTGCGTCATGCATGACAATGGTGTCAACACGCTTCGACCACGGCTTCGACAGCTCAGAGGCAACAGGCATCCATGAAAGTTGATTGCCGTCCAGCTTACTTTTTCTGCCCCATGTTTTGCTGGCACTGACTGTAACGCAACAACCTGCATCTCAAGATGATTCGTGTTGCAAATGCTTGGGGCATTGCGTCTCTGCGTCAGTCAGCAGGTTTTGCTGCGAAGTTTCCAAAGAAAATTGATTGTCCGATAGGTTCTTGCATTGCGCGGTGGAACTTCACAACAAAGACGAGAGAGGTGTTCTTCCAAAGCAGCAGTGATTTGATCAGCGTCTTGCTACCATCACCAACTGACGATATCGTCTTGGCTGTCAGTTACATCGGGGAGTTGAAGCTTTATAATCGTGACTACAAAGTTGTGATGCCGGAAATCAACATTCCAACAACAAATATCGTCTACGGGTCGTGGTCGATGGAAGGAACTCGATTTGCTGTCTGTTCGAAAGGTAGCTCAGCTATGGTCATTGTTTATAGTCTAACAAAGGCTCATGATGGTGCAGTGAAAGTACTCGAAGAATGGCGTGCAATTGCTCCGCAGGAACAACTAATCAGTTGCGACCACTTACCAAGAAGACCCGACGCTCAATCAAATAACTTGACTCAGGCTGCCAACACCAATGTGAAATTATACGATTGTTACGACATGGGAGTATTCACTGAAGACAACCAATTCTTCCTCGCTGTACTCCAAATAACAGAGGGTAACAGCGAGGTGCACCAATTCTCGTGGAGTGGACAGTTAGTCGACAAAAAAGTCGTATCTGCATTCGACGACGAAGTGGCTGTGGTGCTCTGCGTGAGCCAATGCCATGACAACCTGATCGCTCTTGGCCTGCGACGTGGACTGTTCATTCTCATGGACACGCACACTCTCGACAACGTAGCAGTGATCCAAGCCCCGGGAGCTCCGCAAGTGTGTCTGTGGGATGGGGATTCCCTGATGACGGTGGGGTACACGTCCAAGGAAGTCACGTGGTGGAACAGGCAAGGTGTCATGACGTCAGAGTGCCAAACTGGTCCTGGTGATTCTGTGATTTTCATGGCGTGGGAGGAGGAGGGTATCTCACTCTGGATAGGCGGCATCATGTCATTGCATTATACTCAAATATTTCAAACAGAGAGTGGACCAGAACTGATGGTGATGTTTTCAATGAAGTATGATGATGTGTCTGGCTGTGGGATCGCCATGGATGACAAGCAGCTTGTTGTGTCTGGAGATTTAACTGGAAATGTATTTCAATGGAGCAAGGCGAGCGATTGTTTCAATCATAAATGCAATAGTGGATCATCCGTGAGAACTATCACGGCATCCAATCTAGGCTATTTCATTGGTGACTTAGATGGGGACCTGCGTTGTTGGAAAATGGACAACCTCGATAAGCCCCCAGTGATGATGTGGAGTTTTGGCGACTCTGTGATGAACATGCGCATCTCAAAAGACAACACACGTATTCTTGTAGGTACCGGTGGCGGCAAGGTTTTCATGTTTGATATCAAGTATGTTGATAAGAAAATTAGCTTTGTGAAGGTGTTGGAGATCCTTACTCACGAGCCCAAGATGTGCCATGATGCAAAACATGGCTGGGAGAACCGTAGCATGGAGGTGTGGAGCGTCTGCTGGAGTCCTGACGAGACAATGTTTGCTTCAGCATCTGAAGATCACACAACAAATGTGTGGCTGATTAAGACAGGCAAGAAAATGGCCACTCTCACTGGTCATACAACAGCAGTGACTTCAGTCGATTGGAAGGAACTCAGCAACGGCTCTGTGTTGTTTGCTACATGTGCTGATGACCAGACAATCCGTCTTTCAGATGGTCACTCATTTCAGCTGCAGAAGATCCTCCAAGTGGATGGTATCTATGGCTGGTTCACTCTTACCTACATGGCGATCAATCCCATCACCGACCGCATCTTCTGTTCAACGCAGAATGGCTATGTTGTCATATGGGACTGCAAGGCGTGCAAGTGGGTCGCAAAGAGGCGCATGCACAGTGGTTCCATTGAAGGGCTTGTACTAAGCAAAGACTTCTCTCAGTTTGCAACCATTGGGTCTGATTGTGTGGCTAGCAGATTCTTTATCAAAGAGGGCAATTGAACGTTTTAGTATAACAGCATTTTTTGTAATTCGACAGATACCTGATTATTCTATTGCTTAATTTTGTTCAAATCAGCTGCATTCAATTAAAAACAACAGAAAGTATCACTCATTTCACGAACAAGAATTAAATATGTTGTATTCATGATGTTGTAAGTAAGATGGTAAAACGTAGACAATGACTGACAGCCAGTTGTTGTATTGTTCATGTCAGCGTAAATGTACATACCATGATTATCATACAGAGAATAGGTTATTGTATGACAGCCTACACTTTAATTACAAGTAATAAAATATGTCCTATCTCCAAAGACAAGACTCATGTATTTACAGATGTAGACACGTCACTAGAATGACCCCTGGAAGATGGTCACCAAGCATTGAGTTTAATGTCAACAACGTTCGTCTGCATGCCATCGTCGTAACTCATATCTTGAAGTCATTCACTAAGAAATGGGATACAAATCTGGCTTTCTTCTGGGCAGCTTGTGCCAAGGCTCGTTTATTTGCGTTGTTTGTCGCAGAAGCGGGAGACTTTGGACGTAGTAAAATGCTCCCAAACACAGCAGCTGTCAAATAAAAACGTGTTTGTTTACGTCCAGCATTTCAACAAGTCTAAGGCATGGACGATTGCAACTTATTCAATGACATATTCTGTTTTTTTTTTAAATAATACCTCAGGTGACTATAAGAATGACTAACGGCGAAGTCAACTAACTTACCGAGTACTTTGACATCGAGTTTGTTCTCCAACGAATACAGCAATAGTTCTCTTAGAAATGCCATCAGGTAAACAAATACATTAAGGTGAGTCGTTGGCAGCTGAGTGACGACCTACGAGAAAGTTAACGATCAAGTTCACCACCACGTCATGCAATAACTGATCCTTGCCCATTAAAAATGCCAGCACATCACAACAACCGCATCTTGGAAAAGAAAGACCTAGAGCTGCATTAGCCGATGTTGCATCTGTTCACGATGTTTTTAGGTGAGTTTGGATTCGACCTACTGAGCGGGCAGATGGGAAATATTCGAAAGCTAGAGGCAAACTCACATGTATCTTGGATTATCATCAGTTTTAGATGAATGTGTACTGTTTATGTTGGGCACACGGCAGGCAAGTCACTGGTTGCGTCCGTCGATCAACCTACTCATTGGCTGACATCAGACGACCTTACCTGTTTGCAGAGGATGTAGTTGTTGCATGCCTCTAAGCATTTGTTGTGATACGTAAATGGTATCACTGGCTCTGGCAATGCCTCCAGAAATAGCAACAGCGCTTCACCGACCGAGAAAATGCTGCCCGCTTAGCAACAAAAGTAAAGGAAGAAGCAAGCACAACGCGAGAACACATCACCATTGCAACAGTTGACTGAAATAGACTCTGTGGGCTGTGGCACCGCCATGGTTTGCTGCCTAACCGATGAAGTTGACTTAGGTTGTAGGCGATGTACTCTAAGACGTCATCAACCAGCAACCAACCGAAATGCGTCGCCAAGGACACAGCAAAGGTGTATCGTATGGTGATGTATTGAATGTTGACTTGTCTTACTTTGAGGCAACCTATCTCAGTTGCGTCTAATGGTGATTCATGGTGTAACTTATATAACAAGTGCATTACGAGGATGAGGGATCGTAGACTATAATATTGTTATAATAATTATTACTATAGGATCGATCAAATCATGTACACGTAACGCAATCAAACATCGCATTGTACGATCTGACGATGATGAAAAGATACGCAGGGGACCGCCATGGCAGGTGTCCAGATACGTTCGTATGCTGATGATGTCTTCATCGACGCCAGTCTGGAGTAGGATGCCATCCTGCAAGCGACAGATGAGACCAAAAGAAAGGGTGATGAGACCGAGAACGGTAAGGAGGCAGAGTGACTGTGTTCGATATTCGGATGCTTTACTTTACAATATATACTCAGGCAGGCATGCAAGAAGAGCAAGTTCACCTCTTTCATTCCGTGCTTATGAAGGTGGTCAATGATGAGCCATAGTTCTTTAGGTATCTCCAGTGGTTCGCTCTCTTCAGCACTTGGCCGGTCTCGTCGAAGCGGACTGCCAGCCTAAAATCACAACGCCGACGAATTAACACGCAATGATCAGCAGAGAGGTCGCCTTGGAAGCTATTGTAAGTTTCGACCGACCAATGCTCAATCGGACTCTCACCATTGTGTATAAAGATGCCATAGGGACTTCACTGATTGGTCCGTACATTCTGACAAGAGCTTCCAAAGGTGTGCCGAATACGCTGGGCACATGGTTGCCGTTGATAGGAACCTAGCAGTGCATTCTCGTCAAAGAAAACACAGCTTGGTATACGGCATCATAACGACAAAGCAAACTACATAATTGAAAGAGCAGAAAACAACGAAAGAACGAGAGGATACAAAGAAGTCTTTGCCGTTAACCAAATGCAAGACCAAGATGTCGTCAATGCGGCCTTTGGCCTTGGTCAGCAGAGGGACGCTCATCTTGTCGATGCTGACGACCAATTCAATTTCAACCGCATCGCCTGCAGCCAATCAACGCCCATCAATCACAATGAGTGAAAACAACCACACCCCATCATGGTATAGCGACAGACAGCAGCTACATTCACACGCTCATGAGGCACAGTGCGTAATGCCATTGTGTAAGATCAATAAAATCAAAACCAAAGAATACTTCCTCCTCATCATATATTCATTGATCTGACTTACTCTGGGCTTTTCACAGATCTGATACAATTTAACAATTCTTTATAAATTCACGGCAAATTCGATTACCTGGCATTATAAATCCCACTGCGGGGTCCGCTTTAATCCACGGCTGACAAATGGCGCTTTCGTCGAGTTTAGGGATGAACTGAAACTCAACTGGGACCTACACGGCAGACAATAGTCAACTCATACCATCACGTGACCGGACAAAGAACGAACACGAGGCAAGGCTTCATTAGAGACAACAACAACAACGACAGCGCGACCGTACTTGTCCAATGTTTGCAACAGGAAGGAAGTCCACGCGGTTTTCCATGAACAGAACATCAGAGAAATTGAACTGAAAAATAAGAAATCCAGCCACAGAAGATCTTCACCCTTCCCAAGTTACTGTGCATGTAATTGATGTCAGTTAATAAATATCAGTACACGTCATACCTCATGTTTGCCCAGTTTCACTTGTGGCAATGATTCGTTCTCTTCGCGGTCTAGTTTCCAGATCACTTGTTCAGAAACCATCTTCTGTTTTTCTCGATTGACAATCTTGACCTGAAAGCGAATGACTCTCGCATTAAAATGATTCAAGAGACAGTTGGCATGGTAACAATAATTGCTTACCCCAATATCAAAGAGTGCGCTGACTGGCTTGTGATCGCTCAACTGCAGCACAGGATGACTGCGGTAGTCTAACTGTGCGATGTTCTTGCCGCGCCATAAGATGCGATCGCACCACGCAGGAGCGCGAGCCTTTTCACTGCAAACAACAATTAGAATGCAATGTCAGCGCAACGATTTCAGAGATAAGGAATTCTACCGAATCAGCAACATTAAAAATGATGTCTTTATCAACATACCATAGAACAATCCAAAGAATACTCACACAGAAGGAGGCAAATGATTACGCACTTATAAAACACGGATGGATTTAAAAGTAAGGATCGATTTCAGGTTATAACTGACGTGGCGTTAGAAAGAAAGAAGGATAGGTAAGAATTCGCAAAAGCCACCTTCATTACTTCGCCATTTCCTAGGAAGGTTGTCTTACCTCAGAAACAATGAATGCCATAGCTTAATGAGACGATATAACAACGTGCTGTGAGTACCAAATGGTACCCCCTGTTGACGCTTTCCGCTCGAGAGTACGTGTGTTAAGCAAGACCATCTACGACATCACAGCCGTGCCCGATCGGGTAATCGGTAGTATTCAATAAAAGAACAATTTTGCTTCGCAAGTTAGTTGAGTTTTGTGTATCGAACAAGCTACGCAATGCATTCTATTAGGAGTTCAAGATTGTTCCATTGTGAAATAGTTCCTACCTTTGTATCCTAGAGAAGAAGTACAGCAGACATTTTGTAAAAGTTAAGAAACAAGAGTTATGTTCACAAAAGTTTAATTGTAAACAAGATATCCCCTCTTGCGAGTTGTTTGGAGTCGCTTAGGATTCAAAGAAACAAGCCCGAACGAATTACTCTTCCGAAGTGCCAAATCAGTCAGAAAAGAATACCACTGGAAATTAATGCATCTGCTACATTAACAAATCTCCTCGGAATTCCTATACCACAGCACCGTCTCAGCCGCACGCGTCACGTGCTTACCTGCTATCCCAGTTGTCTGTGCCAGGGTCGTACTTATAGGTCGGTTGGAAGGTAATGTCGCCTTCTGAGTAACCCTTGAACACCTTCTTTGCTTTCCTTTGTCGATTGAGCTGCGAGAGAGAACATTCATACCATCTTATTGGCAAATCCTGCATCCCTCAGAAGAGTCGACGGTACCGTTCCTAAGGCAACGGATCACGTGATGTCACTGACCTGATCATAGGAGCGCAGTTTGACGTAATCCTGTTGGACGATGAACGATTTCACCTGCTCAATATCCAACTCATCAAAACGGTAATTCAAATCACCAATCCAGATCACCATGCTGGAAAAAGAATCGCACGATTAGCAAACGAAGAAACACCGTCACGTCCTTCACATTGTAGATCGTCTGTTGGAGACTGCAGTGGTTGAATGTCGTCACGCGAATTCTAAATGTATACAGTAAATGGATCACTACATAACACGTCACATCATTGGAATGCTCAATGACAAACGATGAACTATTGTAATGTCAGCCTCTTTTCAATCAGCACATTGCAACTCACTCATGATGAAGAATGTTGATTGGTGGTTGGATTTGCTGGAAGGACAACTTGCTGCTGATTTCACGAAAATCCTACGAATGAACATTGTGAAATTACCCCCAAGGCGAACTTCGCTTAATGGAAGGGAAGGCTGTCGCGTGATCAGGTGGATATTCACCTGGTTTCTACGTTCGTATTCCTGGAGGTGCGCGGCCAGATGGGAGTTGACAAAACAAATCGTGGAGTTGTGAATTTGAAAGCGAATAGCTACGCCTCCTTTGTTGCCCTGAAAGCAAAGATCAACTAAGGCTATCCATTGCTTCGTAATCATTATAGTGGTCATGGACAATCGAATGTGCGAGGCTCGTGGCCACATCGTACCATCATGCCCATGATTCCAGTGCCAACGGTTTCGGCTTCGACGTCAAAGACATGCGCCAGATGTTTGGTTTGAACGTAGCAGACCAGCATCATGCCAACGAGGCGAATTGTTCGAATCTAAAACGAGACAACACAAAGCAATCATTACAACAGGCAAATGCACTGGTCATGGAGTACAAACAAACCCTTTGCGAATCAGCAAAGAAGTCCACAGCCAAGACGATAACAGCCAGATCGACTGTAACCGCGTGTGTACCCTTTTGTAGTCGGCGCCAGGGTGGAGACCCTTGGCAATGATGTTGAGCCACGCCTCCTCACGACTTGATTCGTTGAAGACCAATGCCTCCGTGCTTAGGTCCAGCTCCTGGAATCTGAAAAGAAACAAGCGTTGACGTCAGTCAAATTAGTTAGGCCCAAAGGCACCGGTCCTCAACCATCCTCAAATGCACACGACGGCATGAGTATGACATTATTTAATCCCAAATTACGTCACGTTTGAGTATCATGGGTCAACGAATAGAAACCTCTGACACAGAATCGTAGCATCCGAAATGTCTCATTTGATTATAAATTCCAATTGATAAGATTCACAAGTAATGTATAAGTACATGCAAAGCAAGCCAACAAAAAGACCATTCAAATTGCATGTGAGTACAGTAACTCATTCAGCTGCTGGGGTTGTTGAGGTCTTACCCGATGGCCACAATGTCAGGTGGTGATGTATCCATTGCCAACCAAGGAGAGACATTCTCACTTGGAGTCTGACCATTAACATTCCATGTGCCAGCGAACACTCTGCAGGAGAGAATCGTACCGTCGTACAGTGGCCGTTCACAATTAGAGAGAGCGACTACAGGAACCAACTGCAACTGCGTACATCGCTGTTTGCATTCATTCCACTACAAGGAATGGCATTTTGTCTCTCTCATGGAAATCTCCAAACGGCAGAGGGAACAAACACATAAAGAGAAAAATACATCAAAATCGCACTGCCTCTTGGACACATTGACAACATGTCAGAAATTCAATGAGAAAGCGACGGTTCAAGAAGGAACATCAGACCTGTCCTATAACTTGGCAACCTTTCAATTGGTTGTTTAGCGTTAAACAGTCTTACGTGAATGGAAACTTCTCTGTGAATTCGCTCTCTCTGGCGGCCATCCGCAGACGAACCAGGTTCTCTCTTGCCTTGTTGCCGCCTTTCAACATGCTCGTGGATCGACTGCCAAGCGGCGGGATGGGTGTTGGCTCGTCAGAGTGCTTGATGTCGACGTTGTCCACTACATCGTATGACATTGGGACGCTGGGCGGCTCCACCCCGTTCTATGGCGACAGCAGAAAGAACAACAACCAACTTACACGCGCCCACGTCCTAGCCAAGATTAACGAACTTAAACAGGTGCTAGCAAGATCGCTTTTAAATCCTCATCGTTCACACAAGTCCTTATGATTATGACGGCGATTACACCATGTCGGGGTTGCCAACAAGAAAAGCGTTCATACTGTAGTCACCCGATTCACATCAAGCGACAAGGTGTCTGTCCAAATCGGCAAGGTGCGTACGGTATATACAGTGTACACTGATAGTTGCTCCCGCTACCGTTCGTATGTCTAAAGCAAAGGACTGCATCTTTTACATTCAATACAGCTACAGCTGGTCTCGATCAGATGTGGCATTGATGGGAGGCTACGTCCAAGTGTCGGCTCACTGTATCTACTCTTCATTCATCCACATCATATAGCCTCTAGGCGTTAATCAGAGAACTCGCAGCAATAAACAACCGCATGCTCAAAGAGGGTACTTTCTCTGCTTATTAGGGGAAAGGCAGAAAGTACATGGCAACTGCTGAGCACAAACGATTCGTCTGCAGCTGATATACTTACGGTTTCAAAACCAACGTCGGTCTTTGCATTGGATAGAGTGTTTGTTGTCTTTTTCATGCTCATGACGTCACGACTTCTCCTCAATAACGACGTCCTTGGTGCTTTTGATTCAAAATGAACGGTAGCCTCGTCGGCAGGTAGAGGCTCGTTGATGTTGTCGAATTCTGAGACATCGATGGTTTCAGCGCGTGTGAGGTTGCGCGTTGCCTTGTCAGCAGGTGCCACGCTCGCTGTTGGCGCGAAAGGATCGAAGGCGAGTATATCATCATCGGCGTGGACTAAGAGAGACAACAGAATGCAGCCATCAACAATCAAGCAGCGAATCTTCCATTTCATTGCAATTTCATGCACATCTAGCTAAGTATTCAAGGCGAAATATGTTGAAAGGAGACAGACCAAGAGCTTCCTCTAATTCGCTACCGAAGCACGCAGGATTGAAGATGATCGGGACAATCAATTGGAAAAAGCAATCGATTATGTCAAGTCTCGTTATAATTCCACACGAAGGCTATTGTATTTAATAACAACATTAATCAATCGCTCTTGAGGGCATATGGAGTCAGTAATGCTCTACTGATAGCCGATGATGGTCCTAGCAAGCACTTCCTTGCAATCCGCAGGCATACGGGCCACGACACATTGTGACCGTATGTAAGATGCTACGCATACACGTCAAGCTAGTTCCATCCACATGCAATCACTTTAAGTCAGTAATTCATAGCTCGATCCGTTTTGAACAAACCAGCACACCAACAGATTGTCCCTTAATCCTTTTCATGGAATGTCGCGAAAGAACCCAACAATTGTTGAAGCTGCAGCGGCGAGAAAACAATCGACCAGACATCAAATCCACCAAAGCAGAACAATTTGGGTCACTCCATGGAAGGAAGGGGAATTTAAAAGTCAACGTCCTCTGCTGAAGTCAAGGTCAATTCATACGTCGCAAAGATGATTTGCAATACAACCGCAGTGGAGTTCACAGATAAATAAATTAAAAACCCACCGAGAAGACTGTAAAATCGAACAGGCCACAATGTAACAGGAGCGACGTTGGTGGTTAAATCATGTCACTTGAGATTCGCGTGCGACGTACCGCGCGGCAATACCTTGTAGAAGTTGCTGGGCACACATTCTGGCGTGCGCCTGCAGCCTCGTAGTGAGGTCTCTGGCCCTCTCCTTGCCAGACACGAACGATCTTAAACCGAGGTCCATGGCAAAGTGAATAATTAGATGGCATTCCAATTAATTCAACGAGTGCTAACGACGCACGGTTGGGCAACGAAGCAACAAACTAGCGATGGAGCAACGCAGGGTTTGCTGAGAATCAAACACTTGCGAGCTGGCTCGACGTATCAATAATTTAGTCGCGAGTCTTCTGTTTGTCGGCCATCAAATGAGTGACATCTCATGAATAATTCAGACCATTGTCGAGAAAGTGATGGTACAGGCGTGGAAAGAGAAGTTTCCGACGTACAATCCAAGCGAAATCAATGAGAATCAACCAGGCAAGGATTAAACAGAGAGCGCACAATCTCTCCAGCAGATGACAAGAACACCGCCATCTAGCAAGAAAACAGTCCACGCCACCGACCAATAACTAATGGAGTTGGGAATCTGTAAAGCGGGCGCAAAGGCAGAAGGGATCTCTTGTGCAGCAGCTGCGCAGAGGAAATACTCATGAGCACTGACATGATTACCAAAGACCGTTGATTCAGGCTTCAAAGCACCAGAGCGCTAAGGAATAAATACCCAATACATTGCAGAGTAAAGGAAGCAACGTAAGAAAAGTTGGTGTTTCAATGTAGAGGCATGATCCCACCCATTGGAGTACTGTTTAAACTCATTCTGCTATCGTGTAATTCCATGAGTATGGAACTGTGTTGCTGATGACGGCGTTACTCGTACAACAACAATATTGTAACAGCAGAGAAACCTTGCTCAGTTCTCGTTTATAAAGCCATTTCTCGAAGCATGGCCACATGAGCCCTTGATTGCTGAAATGCATTGTTCTCATTGCGAAAGTACAGCAGACAGTCTCTCATGCTTCGACGAATTATTACACTCGTGTTGATACTTGTTCACCGAACTAAATCATCTCAAATGCGGTCAATCTAGCATCAAGAGGGTTACACAGCAACAACAGCCTCATCTAGCAAAGCGATACTTTCGCTGCTGCGTTTCAGCTTCAAGTGATACAGGGCACACTGATTGCATTCAAAGCACTTTTGCAGTAAAAGTGATTGTGAATTTCATGAATGTGGAAGCAGTGAGTGGGGAAGGGATGCGGTTGTAGCCATCTGTCAGCATTGCTGGTACATGGCATGACATGGCATGGTATTAAAGCACCTCTTTGATATTGCCGTAAGCGTATCTGCATTCTTAACAGGCACCCACGCCTGCCTCTAATTGTCATATTGGCAACAACAAATCTTGTCATTATTGAATACGTGACGTCCAATTGTCAAGCAGGCCGTCACACGTTGCGCATGCTTCAGACGCGTGAAGAATGGACAACGGAATCAAGATGAACATGCGAGTTGAACTGAACACGAGGTTAGCTGCGTTCGAGACTCACAGGCTATTGGCGTGACGTCACTGACTTCTGGTTTGATTACATGATCCCATGGCCAACCTTCAGAGACTACAGAACAAGGGAAATCATTCCACTTGCTCCACTTGACGGTCATGCAACGGAATAAACGACAACTGTATGCTTACCGTTTGTTGGCATTGGTGTAAGGTATTTATTAAGCCACGAATGGTCAGGAATGTAGTCTCTTACTCCTGCTGCAAGGCAAACACATCAGAATATACTATAAGAAAAAGAAGTGCCTAACGGTTATCTGGACAAGCATTGTCCTAGCTACTCATACTAACAAAATGACAACTAAGCAGATGTAAATCAAAGCAATAGCCGCCTAGTGTCAATAAACACTGGCCTTTTCAACGAAAACCAACAACATAATTCATAGATTGTGTCATTTCTGCAGCATTTCATTTCTTCAGAAATTAACAATGGATCGCCAATGTCTCACCCTCCGCCATGCTACTTCTGGACTGATCTTAATATTTCCAACGCTTTAAACACTTGGTGAATTCATGTACATAATTATGTTCATTTTTTTGCTGATCTTATTATGCATGTGTCGTCATGGCCACATCACAAAAAGCCTTACGCTGACTGGAATCAAAGTCGATCTTGGTGATGACAATGTTTCATCGGTATTGCATATTTATTTCTCATTCAGGTTTTAACAATCGACCATTCTATTACCCAGTAGTTTGATTCACACTGGCAATTCATCACAAAGAAAGTAATCAAAGCATAAACCGATAAATATCTTGACACTGTGGCCGAGACTTGTCCATTTAAAATCTGCATGACTGAATGTGACCATCATTTATTCAATTGATCAACCATTGAGGAAGGACTGCAAAGAATGGATAGCCGATGAGACAATAATAATGATCAGGTTAAACTGTCGATGGATTCATTGGTGAACATGATTACAAAAGCTGCATTCTTTCTGCTATTTGTTGACAAATCAACCAAACGCCAGCTGGACGGACGGAGGCAATAAGCATGAGAAGTTACCTTGTTGTGAGCACGAACTTTGAATAATATCTATTAACAATTGGGTGTGGTCACTTCTGTCCAATTCCAGTTTGAAGCTCTTGTTATCATGCTGCAGACTGACAACAGTGTCTAATCGGAAAGGGAGAAAAGAATCGAAACGATTTCTGGCAGAAGTAAAATACTACAAGGTATGTCAATTCCACACTGCAGCAACAGCAGGATTTTGGTGTCCAATGCAAAACATACCTTGATTGAAGGGATTCAGTTCAGCATTTTCTGGAGAAAAGAAGAACAATGAATAAGACATGCAAAAATAGCTTCTAAGCAATGTCAGTGAAGGTTATTTACTCTACATAAATATTAAGGTAAATAGATACTGCAATTACTGTGAATGTTGGTTCATGAGTTCTCTTCTGACAAGAAGGTGGTTCATGAGTTCTCTTCTGACAAGAAGGTGTGATCAGTGATTCCTGTATTATATATATTATATATTATGTTATATATTACGTGTTATCACATGATAATATTGATCTCATGAAACCATGTTATATAAATAATTGCTTGGTGATAAAAAACGGGATAATCTGCGTAGCAAAAAACTTTAGTTTGAGTTTCAAGACAAAAGGATTGTTTGAAAGCGACTATAAAGATGCACCTGCTCTGAAATCATGTGGTTGGCAAACGTCAAATCAACAGAATCAACATTACCTTGTCCAATTATTGATACACGAGATTCCATCACTTGATTTGCACCAATATAGATTTCGATCGTCCAACTGATTCATGCACATGTTCCGAATGTGGTCAACAAGCAAATTATATAATTATATCATCTGATTAACTGTCCAAATGTTCAATCTTACATAAATGCTGTAAAAGATTGTGAGTCGTTTGACACTCCAACATATTATTAATATTGTATAGTTATAAATGCTTAGATTTAAAGATAATACCTTGATCGTAAACATTGTAACTTCAGTTACCTTGAAAAGGGTGAAAATATATTATACCATCATCATTATCTCTATGTTTTTAGATACCAATGTATAAAGCCAAGCACTCATCTGCTGTGACTTTCAGCTGCCACATTTCAGTCCAATGCTCAAAGTCACAAAGAAACTCTCGCAAGGTATTGATAATGATATCAATGCCTTGAATAGTATAGACAGAGAACAGTTTCATGTAGTCAGCAAAAACTTGCAAAAAGGCACATCAAAAATTTCAGGGGACCAATTGTGTACAGGAACATCGAGCCCTGTGGAACACCTCGGTGTGGAACACCATCTTTAAACAAAGCATTGTCAACACCTACACATGGAGTGCGACCAGACAAATATTCCAGTATCCAATCGGTTAATTGACCAGGAAAATCATTTCCTTGTAGTTTGATTAATAGCTATGTGTGACAAATAGAGTCAAAAGCATCACATCGACACGCCGTTCATGCTCAATAGCGATGATGTAATGATTAAGTGTCTCTAGAAATCGAGTGGAGGTTGAATTGGAAGACATGCTGCTCTAGTGTAATTAGCTGTTTTGATGTTAGGGGAATCAAGCATGGTGGCATCTTTACAGATGTCTTTACAGATGCCTTCCATCACTCGAAAGCAGACACAAGTCAGAGGAACAGGGCAATAGTCGACTGGGAGTTTAGCGGGTGGCTTTTTGTACAAAGAACAAATTATGGCCGTCATAAAGAAGTCAGGGATAGAAGTGATTATAAAAGACAAATTGAAAAAGTGCGAGCAGGACGATATTATTCAAGGACCAATGTCCTAGATAAAAACAAGGAGGGAATCTCGTCTGGGGAATCAGATAGCTTTTAGGAAGGCAACCATTTTAGGATGAATAGGATATCACAAGGCTCAAAACTCAAACAAAGGACTGTCGGCAAATTTATTTGAAACATGGGCCGGCTATAGTTGAGCTTTCTCAGCTTCAGCTTATACTACTCTGCCATCAGAACATTGCAGAAGAGCAACTTTAGAATTGCAGTGCAATGATTTACAGTATTAACAAAATTAAAATTAATATAAAGCCCAGGAAATCCTAGATTTGACAGTGTTTCTTTCCATGTTAGGAATGTATTTCAGCATCACTGGCACAGCAGAGATGCCGTTCTTTGCCATCGGGGGAGTTTCTGTTGAGCCACAGGAGATGCTTTTCCCTAAGCAAGCATTGTATGTACTGGGGATATTCTTTGTACGTGTGACAGATCCTTTTCAGAGGCACAAACTGATTGATCATTTGGTTAAGCAACGAGAAAAATGTATTGTAACAAGCCTGGACTGATAAGCACAGAGAAAAGAGCAATAAACATTAAACAGTCTATTGAAGATAGGACAACACTTATTTGCTGCAAATCACAATTGGGACAATCAAATTGTGGCAAATTGTCGATAACAGAAATTGGTGACAGCTGAGACTTGAACGAGATAGAGGCAAAGTCGCTTGGGGATAAGGGCTCTGTAATATAAACCCGATGTATCAATAGTTCATCATTTAATAGAATTAAATTCAGGATCGTTAGTTCGTGTAGGGACGTTGACAAATCGGCTCAGGGCATTTTGGTGACAAATAGATATGAGCTGATCTGATATCAAAGAAGAGGAACAATGTGCTTCACCTAATCGGTCAATGCCAAGAAAGTTGCCGTCACTGCACGTGACAACTGAGTATTCAATGTATGCTAGTCATGTTCAGCTGCACAGGCATGTTGTTTATTCCTATTACCTACAATACAATACCTACCAATTATTGCTTGCACTGTTGGGTCTAATGATATTGTGAAACTAAGCTTCAGCGTTCGGTCTCTACAGCCAAAACCAGGATGAGCAAAACAGAAAAGCCTGAAAGAAAGCAAAACATTTCTAGGTGCATACTCCGAAGCCTCAGCAAATTCAGCATAAACCATTATCTATGAATGAAAACATATTATGACATAATAATTTGTCAACAACATTACGAATGACAACATGGAATATGCAAATGTGCAACCCACAAAGCTACATGTTATTGTAGTGGCTGACACATGCATGGTGGGTTGGAACTTGATGATGTCATTTTGTATCCCGTCTGTACCTCGTCATGTCAATCAACTCCCTCTGTCCGGTACTGTACGCTGCATATTTTCCCTTCATATTACAATATTTTACAAGTGAGTACGGTTAATTTGGCATACGTTGCAATTGGAAGGACGAAATAAGCTAACACGACCAAAATGCTGACAAATGAGTAAATAATAAGGCAACAGAATCTGATGTTCTACAATGAATTACATTTTTAAACGAGGTAACTAAGAAACTATAAATCCCGGCGTACTAGCCTATCACAGTATATGATTACAGCAAGTACAGTTTTCCTTTCTCAGCATGATGACATCATTACATAGTAACACAAAAGTCAAAAACGTTAACAAGCCTCACCCTTTCTCCTCTTTAGCATTAGTGACAACAGCAAATATTTGAGAAGTCTTCACCCAATCCACAACAGAACTACCCAAGCAACTCTAAACCTTGTCAAGGAGTTAGATTTTGACAATACAGTTATCAGGGATGTAACAGGGCAGATGGCGGCTCCTTTTGCAATCAACAAACAACTTCTAAAAATAGATATGTCCAGCTGTGTACGAGCAAATTTCATGCCAAGCCCACATGACAACATAACTTTAACTTATTGAAATCATTGAACTATGCAACATAAACTAGATCTCTACGTAAGTCAGCAGATCCCCAACATTTCTGTGTTTATATAACAATATGCCATGGTAGTATGGCACCCAATCCATCCTTATGCAATTGATTTCTATTGGACTAAAATACAGCCTCATTGGTCAATTGCTCATATCTGCACAAATCACGGCTCGAAAGCTACAGGTGATGGTGTAGTGGAAATGATTCCTAATGATGACATACTCAAGAACATCGACACAGCTTGCAGCGAGTGTTCTTCAATCACTATCCCTAACTCTCAAGTCTGTTTTATTTAAAATTCAACAAGTGAAAAGAACTCGGCAGTTGGTGTGTGTTTTGATTAACTCCCACATTTGATTGGTAACTGCTAGCGCAACATGCCACCAAAGCCGTCTACGCTACTCAGATCTATTCAGTGGACAAAGACAAATGCAAGACATAACTCTTATTATCAAGTAGTGGCATCGCTCATCGTTTTCAGTACAAGCAGACACAATATCTTTCAAAATTGCTGCTAACGGAACACATGACCTCACTCTCAAGGGAGCTAAGGTGCCTTCATTGTTGATCCCTTCACAGAATTACTCGAAAGTAAGCTGCCTAGGGAAAAATCATTTCCATAAGTCATAAGATGAACTTCACCCAACTTCACTTATGTCAGAAACATAAGTCAGGAACTTGCTATACTCATCCGATGGAAAGAAACTCAGGAATGGAATTGTGGTTTCAATAACCGGTTAGCCAATCATGTAACAATTTGGAATTAATATTAATATAAACAACCATTTTCTTGAGACAGATTTGAATGAAAAAGTCATCTCTTGAAAATTACTCTTCTTTTCAAGCAGTACCAGCTAGTAGGCTAATGAAGAACTTATCATTTTAAGTAATAGACACCAATAACTTATTACTGTACTCTTCAAAACAACCAACTTTAATATTAATTAATTACTTATGAATAAATAATTTTACAAAGTGTTTCGCTGTCCGGATCCAGAAGTCATTTTCCAAATGATCGCCGCTCGGATCCTCATTTTCACGCAGCTTTTTACCAAAAATGAGGCTAAGATGCGACAAGCAACTAAATGCTTTTTTGTTGACTTGTTGTCGTTGTTTGGTGGATGTCTATCTCGTGGATTCCATGTGGGACCTGGGATGTCCCGTTACTTTTATCAGTGGAAATTGGTCATATTCTCCGTTAAGTGACGAGGCTGTGTTTGTGAAGTTGGCAGGAATTCGTTGAGAATTCCATTGCCTTTGATAGTGGTGTCGGCTCGTGCGACAAGTCATTTTGGTCCACTGATCCCGACTTCTCATGTTTTTTTTTCTTGAAACGTTTCTTCTATCACAGTGCAGAGTTGTTACTTGTTATGCACTTTTTGTGAAATCTTGATGAAAGTGAATGTATTCCTTGAGCTGCTGCTACCACACACGATGTTTCCTATTTCGCTACGAGAGATGCACGTACAGGTACACAAATATCTCATTTTCCACCTTCGAAATGCACTTTTTAAAATCACCGAATGATGAAAATTCAATTCTTTACTGGAAAGTTTGTTTTTCGTACACCGAAGGTTACGCCAGGGAGTGCTGTTCCAAGCTTACTCCACATCAAAATCCGGGATTTTTAACAGTGTTTACCAACCAAGTTCTCCAGATTAACGTGGCTTGCGCCACGCCAACCACAAAATTACAGTTCAAGCTCCACGCCAAAGTTCTTCAGCGCAATCTACAAACTTTCCAGTAAGACGACAACAGAGCAGCACCGAAAGCGTGCCTTGTCATCTGCACTGTCGGCACGCTCTACAATTGCCTCGCTTCTGGTAAAAGCTTCATGAAAATGAGGATCCAGACGACCATCATTTCGAAATTGACGTCCGGATCCGGACGACGAAACAGTTCGATAATTTTACAGCCTTGACTTTGATAATGGAAGGTTATATTGGCAAATCCATACTCTTTCTGAATCAACGGGATTCCATGGATGTCTATCATCAATCCATGATGAATAGGTCTAATGATTAGCATGTTCGCGGTTTTAAAAACCTAAACTGGGGTTAGGCAGTCGACTATCGCTACCTATTAGTATGACCCTACGCCAACTGTTTAGCCTACTGAGAGTGAGAGACAAGTCACTCTCAAGAGTCAAGACTCAAGTCAAGTGGATCAGTGCCCAGGAGGCAAATTACGCCTACTAGACTAGCAAGATTCATTACACTCTGTTCAGCAATTTTGAAGGATACAAATATGCATTCGTCTCCATTGTCAAGGCACTGCTGGACATCACTTGTCCAATCGTAAACCTTAACGGGTGCAATTTCAGGAACATCGCATGCAAGATTCTCCATCGCAGATCGGGCAAATACCACCACAAAACAGCATTAAAATTGCCTAGACGGCATACCTAAACTTCTATAAACACACCGTTGACTTAATAATCTCAATGGAAATGATCCTGTTGCCAAGCCCGAGAAGAATGTTCTGTTGTTATCTACTGAACGGTCTGAATTCAGGTTCAGCCATTTCCAAAGGAGAAAAGATCAACTCTCCTGAACGAGCCTCTTTCTCACTCGACCTCACAGTGAAGCCACGAAAAACAACAAACAACACAAACACGTGGTTCCTTCTGTTGAATGGGGAGTCATCATCATCGACGCAGTCGACCTCCAGAGAGGGTGGTCGCGCATTGTACCATGTCTCTCCAATGCTGACGGTGTAAAGCGGCGGCTCTTGCTTCTTTGAGTATGAGGTTGAGTGTTGATAGGTCTTGGGTGGCTTGTTGGATGAATGTAAAGCGTAGGGCGCCAAATTCCAAAATGGGGAGTGGTTCCTTCAATATTCTGCAATATTGTCTGTGAATGTGTGATAGCTGTTGATGATGTATTTGTTCGCTCTTTGCTGAGCAGCAAAAATATGACTAAATATTTTTACAGCATAAAATATTTGGTTGCATGATAACTAATGATCTTCAAGATCCTTTACTTTTAGATGTGACTCTTTGTAGTAATGTGTGCTAGATAGAAATATGATTTGATGTGTATTTAAGCGATCTTTCAATACAGCTCCATTGGATGGGAGCAGGACGTTTCGGCGCCGCTGCTTCGGCGCAGACATTTTGGCGCGATCGCTACGGCGCCGACTGTCTTGGCGCTGTCATGTTTCAGACCATATGATAGAGACACACTGAGTCAATGAGGAACTATCCTAGGCCTATTTCGACCATATTTCTATCCTAGGCCTTATTTCGACCATATTTTTATCCTGGCCTTATTTCGACCATATCCCTATCCTAGG
>OFHS01001615.1:0-26286 GCA_900245855.1 Calvadosia cruxmelitensis
GGGCATCGGCTCTGTGGTTACCCTGTGACCCCTGTGGAAGAGAGGCTGGCGGTCTCTCTTCCGTGTGAGTTTAACTTAGCTTAAACAAGTGTAACCCCATTTAAATTGTATTGTTTAAAATGTTCAAGGGCCACTTGAGGGTGATCTCTTAACACAGAAAGTCGTTTAAGACAGGTGGTAGTCAATAGCAGTTAGACTGTGCAACACTCCAGTAAATTGTACTATAGAAATGTCAGTAAATACTGAAGTTGTGCCCAATAATATATTTTTGCATTGTCAGACTGCTGATAGCCAAACAGCCGAGCTGGAAGCAAAGTGCTCTAGTCTTCAACAACAGCTGGATACAGTCAATGCCGATCTCACAGATGCAGTAGAAGCTCTTAGGAAAGAACAAGCCAACAATGGGACTATTACAAATGAGCTCACAATCAAGGCTACGGAGGCTGAACAAATGGTTGCCCAACTAGAAACTGATCTTGTCCAAGCCAAAGCAGATGCCAGCTTGGCTGGTGAACAACGAGATGAAATGCAGAAAGAGTTGTCTACCAGCCGCCAAGGTGCTACCGAGGTAACTAATCCTATTGAGAGTGACCACTAATAGATTGTGTGAGTTCAATGTGTTTTAATTGCTTGAATGCAATTTCATCGCAGTGCCAGGAAAAGTATGAACGAGAGCTCATACAACATGCCGGGGATGTTGACAAGATGCTCAAGTTGAAGGAAGAAGTGAGCGTTAGAGTGTTTTGTGACCTTTTGCTTGTCTGCCTGGTTGGTTGTCTCACTTTCAGTCTCTGTTGTTACGCTTCTCCCCCGCAGTTTCAGGAAACAGTGGCCTTGTTTGAAGATAACAAGTCTTTGCTGAAGGAGGCTGAAGAAAAGGCTAAAGTGTCTGAACAATTGATGAACGACGCAAAGAAGCACCAGGATGCTGAAACGTTGAAGCTGACAAAGCGACATCAAGACTTGGTTGAGCAGAACTCTCTTTTGCACAAAGAAGTTGAAAAGGTAGGCTGAGATGATGATGATGATGATGATGATGATGATGATGATGATGATAATGATGTTTCTTTGTTGGTTTGTTCTAATTTATTACCGATATACGTTGAGCAGATACACAATCAGTTTACATGTTCCAGGTCACACAAGACCATAGAGCAATATTTATAATTGAAGCAGAGTGTGCTGATTGAAGCCAAGTTAGTTTTTGTATTTCTTAAACTAAATAATTTCTTTAGATAACATCCAATATACAAATAGATTTTACACACAAACATTTTTAAACATTGAAGTCAGTTTTCTAAAAAGAGGAAGATTGTGGCGATGTATTTTATTTGTTCTCACACACTACAACATCTAAGTTGAAGTAGTTACCTAAAAACGTCAGATGGATGGTTAAGGATTGTTCTTGTAAACCTTTTTCCTTTCAAAGAATTAAATCTTAATCATTTGTAAATTGTATTCGTTTATCTGTTATCTGTTGTTATTTTATATTTGTAAATCATAGTCGTTTTATGTTTGTTTTCTGATTTGCAGCTGAGCGGTCAACTTGCCAAATCAAGACAGGTGCCTCTAGGTGAAACTCCACCTCCTCGTGTAACTGGAGAACACAACCAGGAAGACATTTATGAAGTAATCAGGTGAGGAAGCCTAGTCAAAGTACCCAGGCAGGTGCTCAGCTCTCTGTCCGTACTTTAGAATATTTTCATGGTGATCAATGTCTGTTCGTGGCTGCATGCATTCCTAATGCCATCTTGATTGTACATGTAGCAACAAGCCTTCTATCCAGGGCCGGATTAGAAGAAATTGGGCTGTAGGCCAAATTGCTCGAAGGACCTATTGCCGCCAAAGGTGCTCCAAAAGGGGGGCTCCGGGGGGCCTCTCCTGGAAATTTTTAGATTTATGCTTGCCAAATACTGCGTTTCTTGACTCCTGAGTCAATGTATAATTATGCTATTTCAATCACAGTAAGCTAAATTCCCTTTCCCATAAAATTAGGAATGCAAAGGAAATTACAGGCACCGTTAAAAGTTTGGAGGGCCTATCACTCTGAAAGGGCTGTAGGCATTGGCCTATTGTGCCTAATGGCTAATCCGGCCCTGCTTCTATCTGTGTTCCTTTGGATTTAGCATTTATATAATTTGTACATATATGATAAATCCTATGTAGTGTTTGACAGTTGTCTGTAAGCCATTAGTCAGACCTACTTTCCTCGACTCAGAGTTGGTTGTTGCATGACTCACATAATGGATACTGAAAGTATTAGCACAAGTGCTATATAAGTGCTGACAATTTATCACTTTAAAACAGCTACAATCAAGCCTTTGTACTTCTGCAGCACGCACTGCAACCACTGTTGATCACCTCTTAAAGTTATATTATAATAATCGTCACTCTTCGGTGTAGATTTGTTCGACGCGAGAAAGAAATAGCTGAAACAGCGAAAGAGGTTGCCCAGACAGAGAGTTTAAGATACCGCCAACGCTCTGAACATTTTGAGCAAGAGCTGGAAGATGTGAAGAAGTCACTTGACCTTGAACGGGAAAGAACCAAAGGGCACATGTTGACAGTGGAAGAGCACAATGATCTATTAGCCAAAGTTGAGCAGAATGGCATACTAGTCAATGATAACAAATCCCTGGAATCGACCAAGACCAGACTGGAGAAGCACAACAAAGTGTTAGTCGAAAAGGCAAGTATTGCATGCAGTTATATTTTTTGTCTTCTATGCTGTCCTATAATTATGCCAACTGTTGTATTGTATTGTTTATTTTCAATCAATATAACAGGATATAAACACTATGCAAATTGAACATTGAACACAAGTACTAACATGTAAGTGACTGCTTTCGAAGGAAAATTTCCTTCCAAGCCGAAACAACGTTCTTTCCACTTTGTTTTTCAATTGGGTCCCGTCCTGGATTTGAACCCAGGACGTCCTGATTGCAAGTCAAACGATATACGCATTGAGCTAGCCGAGCACGCCTTTAGTTTCCTTTATCTCATGGATGTGTTGCCGTTTCTCTGTTGCCTCTTTTGAGGAAATTACACTACTCCGTAAGGGGTCACATGCTTCGGACAAACAGTTGGGCTGCCGTATGCATATGTTTTTGTTTAGTTGAGATATAATGAATTAATGACCTGGATGCAAAGCAACGCCTTCATGGACAAATGCCAGATTGCCAGATCTGATGTATCTAAAGGAGGTTTCACACAATGCAATATATTGCATGCAATGTTGATCTTATACCAACTTTAAGTGTCATGATGGAGCTGTACGTAATTAATTGACACCAGTTAAGTACTGTGCTAGCACATACGAAGGTTTTCATTGAGAGTAGGACTAATAAGTAGAGCCACACAGCTATTTATAGATTGCGTTGCATGCAGCAAATAGCATTGTGTGAAGCTGCCTTGACCGTTCTAATTTTACTGATGAAATGCATCTACTTCCTTATCGAATAGACCAAGAAAATGGAGAATGATTTGTCACAGCTAAGAGATGCTAAGCGTAACTCAGAAACAGAGCGTGGTGCTTGGAATACCGAAAGGACAGCTCTAAAAACTGAAGTAAGTTTTGTGATGATGGCTGATTCGACTGTTGGTTCTGTTTGTCTGATTTGCACGGCTATGAAGCGCAGAATTTCACTTTTGGTTTCATGTATCCTAAGCTGGATGTATAGGACAGCAGAGATGTAGTTATGCCATTCATCAGAGTATAGATGTATAGATTATGGATGGTCCTTGTTGTTCATGGGAACAACCCGTTCTTCTTCTTGCGAATACAACATTAACAAATTGATTTATACAGTTTACGGTTACACACAACAGACATATCACTACCACTGAAATCACGATACAACAAACCACTGAACGAAACAGTCTGTCCAAAGCCACGATGGAGCAACCCGGACGGCTTCAAGCCCAACAAATCATGTAGCAGTTGGGTTGTATTCATCAGAGTTCCTTTGAGGAAATCCACCACAATGACAAAATTCACCTCGTTCGCTAACGAGGCTGTCTTCTCGGACCTGATTATCATTGCCAATACAGCCAGAGGCAACAATTATTTAGCAACAATGATTTAGATGGCTGTGCTAATAATGATTACTGCAACATTCCACTTTCTCAACCAATATCTAACTGAGCATATCATAATTGGATCAGTAGTAAATCAAACCAAATGGAGGTGTATAATAGTTTTTGTTGAATGTTGTTGATGTCTTCTGAAATTCATGTGTCAGCGGACCAATTATCATGGTATAGATATTTAAAATTTTGTGCGCAGTTGAACTTGTTTTAGTAAGTAGGATACGTTTAATGGAGTTAAAACATTCAACAAATCTGACCTCTCATGATGGCAATGGGATGCAAACCAAGTTTGACTATAGTTGTTTCTGCCACAGTTTTACTTGACCTTGTTGTCGTTGTTTCCAGATCGATAAGTTGACTGCTCGCGCCTCACAATTGATTGAGCAACATGCAAAGGGCAACAATGAAGAGGTGCGGCAGTTACAGCGTGCCAAAACGACCTTGGAAAAGACCACGGGATCATTGAGAGATGACAACATACGTCTAAAATCACAGATGGAGAACTCCAATAGAGAGCTGACCAGGTTGCGTTCTGCATCTGTAGAAAGTCAAACGCAACTTAGACAAGCCCAAGCCCAGGTGGATGCGGCCAAGGTCGAACGTGAAGGCATTACTAATCGCTTGAACGAGGAAATGGATGCATTGAAGGGAGTCATCGAAGGGAAAAATGCAGAAGCAGCCAAGAAGAGCAAGACCTTGACAGAGGTTTGTTACGATGAATGATGAGTCACAGGCTTCAACAGAGTCCATGATATGATTGATTACTTGATTGACTGATTGATTGGTTGATGGATTGATTGATTGATTGATTGTTTCATTGATTGATCAATTGATTGATGATTGATCAATTGATTGATCAATTGATTGATTGATTGATTGATTGATTGACTGTTTGATTAAATGATTGATTGATTGATTGACTGTTTGATTAAATGATCGATTGATTGATTGATTGATTGGTTGATTGATTGATTGATTTTTTCATTGATTGATTGATTGTTTCATGGATTGATCAATTGATTGAATGATTGATCATTGATTGATTGACTGATTGATTAAATGATTGATTGATTGATTGATTGATTAATTGATCGATTGATTAATTGATCGATTGATTTATTGAATTGCCCATTTTAATGCCACATTGATAATCTGATGCCTTATATAACTAGAGATCATCATGGATTAGAAATGCTTGTATGTTCCTAGCATATTACTTTGCATTCCAAATGATTCATGTGCCATGTCTTTGCGCTATTGGTTGCACTTTGACCTTTGTCAAATGCAAACACACTTATGAGTAGTGGCAAGCACAATAAATTCTGTCTCAATCTGATTTATTTGCAGCTAAAAAAATTGGCGAGGCGATACAAGCTGCGATGTACAGAGTTGGAGAGTGAAAAAAGTGCTGAGAAAGATCCATTGGCTGCCACGAGCAGTAGCGCTGCTGAGCAGGAAGTTGTCAGCCTGCGAGAGAAGGTGGAAGAACTCACAAAAGAGAAAGAGAACACTGCAACTTCTGTGGCCAGCCAGGAATCTCAGCTTGAGGCATCAAAGGAAGAAATAGAGTCCTTGAAGGTCAGTCATGTCTTGTTAGGGTGGATTGCAATAGTAATCAGTGGGTGGTGCTTTATCTTTCAAGCAGTGCCAAGTAGTAGCTCTTGTTACTGTTCAGAGTAATTTTTCTTCTGGCAACTTTCGATTTGGTCTCCTCGAAGCTAAAGCAATTGAGTTTACATGTATTAAGCAACCATCTTTGTTAGAAGGCCACTTTTCACCTGTCCTTTGAATGTCCTTTTAGGCAGGTTTGTTGGTAGTAGTGTTTGTTCAAAGTAAATGGTAACCATCCTACTTTGTCTACACTATATTTAGTTGTTTATTTCCGACTTGAGAACTTTCCAGAATTCAACATGCTCCAATAGATTCAACTTCCTGTGACAAATTTCGTAGTTTTATACACGATAAAGTAATTGTACGTATAGAAATAATAATTGTATTATTCGATATTCTTAAATTGTCACTCTGAACAACAATCAGTAAAATGACACTATAGCCACCAAGTATCAGGCAATGTCTGGAAATATAATACTGGTATGGGACCTAAGGACAATGACCTTATAGAGAGGTGGCCTTTCTGTCCAGGTTGATTTCTATAGGAAATGTCATTTAGGGGTTATGAAGAGTGACCTTTATACATAGGTAGCTGCAGGGCCGGATTAGCCATTAGGCACAATAGGCCAATGCCTACAGCCCTTTCAGAGTGATAGGCCCTCCAAACTTTTAACGGTACCTGTAATTTCCTTTGCATTCCTAATTTTATGGGAAAGGGAATTTAGCTTACTGTGATTGAAATAGCATAATTATACATTGACTCAGGAGTCAAGAAACGCAGTATTTGGCAAGCTGCATAAATCTAAAAATTTCCAGGAGATGCCCCCCGGAGCCCCCCTTTTGGAGCACCTTTGGCGGCAATAGGCCCCTCGAGCAATTTGGCCTACGACCCACTTTCTTCTAATCCGGCCCTGGGTAGCTGCCCTATAGAGGTGGCCACTACTACATGTTTTATTGTATTATCAAATTAAATGAATTGTTTTTTTTTACGTGTTGTGACATTTTCAGTTTCTCTTTCATTTCCAGAGGGCAACTGCCGAGAGAACGAAGCAGCACAAGGACACATTAGAAAAAGCCAAAGCCAGAATCAAGTCATACAAAAGTACAAGGCGTTTTGTTACCATGATCTATGTATACCATGTTGCTGTTGCCTCGTTTCCAATAGAGCCCACTTTTAGTTCTGCTAATTTTGCCTTGTTAAACTCATCACCATAGATAAGTTATTTCGGCATTTGGTGCTTGGTTTGGTGGGAGCTGCTTGCCCGCGAATGGCAGTAGTTGAGAAAGCAAGCCTGTCACCACAACCAAGCACCAATCTCACTGCTAAGTCAATGGAATTCCTATCTACTGATGGATTTGAGCGAGGGACAAGGCGGGGAAATGCCTCACATCCAAACCATATTTACTGTAGTGCAAGGCCTAGTGTTCGACTTACAGCTGATCTACAAATTCTGATAAAACAAAACTTCTGATAAACTTGCAAGCAGTGGCTATTATGAGGATCTCCTGCTCAATCCTGCCATTCTGGCCATGCACGTGGCAATGAAACCTACTGCAAGAATGCACTGCCTGATGACATACCCAAGACACTAGACCGCAAGCTGTGCCACAATCATACAAGCCTCGATTATGACCCCATGGCCTGCAGACATTATGGTGCAAGTTAACCTAATTTAAATTGCATTTAATTACATTCAAGTGTCCTTACTCATATAATACCCAATATTGAACACCAGCAGCGCTCATTTGGAAGATGCAAGATTACCAATAATTATGTGATTCTTCAACAGATATACATGACAAATTGTTGAAAGAAAAGGAAGAAATGAAGAGAATACTATCAGAGACTGAGGCAGCCAAAGAGGAGAAGGACCAAAAAGTAGCAGAATACGAAATGCGGTTAAATGCTATCAAATCACAGTATGAAGGGAAAATTGCAAAGCTGGAGCTGGAGCTAAAGACCGCTGAAGTAAAGATCAAAAGACAAGTGACTGCATCTCAAGCAAGGAAAAGGTCGGTATAGCTACTGCCATGCACGATTGTTATGTTGTACAGTCCACCCTGTAGTAGCGGCCACCTGTGTACAATGGCCAATCTTCATAACCCTAAAATGATACTTTATATAGAAATCAACCTTGACAGAAAGGCCACCCGTCTATGAAGGTCATTTTTCTCAGGTCCTAGAGGTGACCGTTATAGACATTTTTCGATGTATATTAAAGGAAATGAAATTTAAAAAAATACAAAATTCCAATCCTGGGAGGCTGCGGGGCGCCTCATCCATGGACCAGGACTAAAGCGTAGTCCAGGACTAAATCTCAACTCCCATATACAGATTTTAGTAATTTTATCCAGACTCAATGTTTAGTCCCAGACTACGCTGTAATTGCGATCCGTAAATAAGACCCCTGAAGGGTAGTAAGGTGTCATTGTACTACACCATATACAATTTTACATCCACTGCAACTGGATTAGTTCTTATGTTGAGTTGCTAATAAAATAAAATCTTAATATTAATACATGTACTACACATTAGTTTCATCTGAAGATTTACAAGATATGGCACATCAACTGTTTTAAAGGATCGTTCAAATTAGGAATCATACGTTTGGAGTCATAGTGATGGCGTGTGTTGCTGGGAGCTGTGTCCACTTGATGTCCTGAAAGGGTGACCACGGGTTTGATTTCGCTGCATTCTGACCTCGATTTTATAAAAGAAAGAGATCGATACATTTTCAGCATCAATTTTAGACTACAGTTATGTTGTGCTGTGACGTTGATCATGTGTGTAGTGATCCTTCATCATCAAGGCATGTTTTATTTCTACATCATCAGAGCTGCTGCGGCTAAAATTGGTGCTGCCAAGTCGCCATCTGAACCCAAGCTGAAGCGTGTCCAAGTTACTCCCAAGGCCACGCAAGACAGCACCACTTCAGAGGCCGGTATAGGTTTGTTGTGGCATGATCGTGCCTTTCTAGTTGTTGGCTGTGAACTTTGTTTTTTGATACTTGCTTGTTTTCTTGCCTCCATGTCTTTGATTATAACTTACTTAAATCTAATGGTCAATTGATGCCACGTCAACATGTAGCACTACTCAGGAATCTACTGACGGGCTATTGAACCTCTCTAATTGTATGAGTGCCTGTCCTGACTGTTTTTGTCATCTCATTTTGTTTTTCTGTCTGTCTGTTTGTCTGTCTGGAAACAGCACCTGTTACTCTGTCGCTACTGCAAATAATGCAAATTTGTTTAGTTGTGTGATTCGAAGAGGTTGTAATTTCAAAATAATTTTGTTAGATTTTCCGATTGTTGTTTACAAAGTTATGAATTTTGTATTGAACATTAACTGTAACTTTATTCTTGTATGATTTCAGTCTAACTTGATGTTAGATTCCATATTGTAATGTAGCCAACCACTTGGACCCTAGACAGATGGATCGGGACGGACTGTAGGGATCCCGGATAAGAACAAGCGGTGGGGCAATTACACTAAAGAGGGTTCCCAGGTGGAACGAGCAATAACTGGAGAGGACTCTTGAAACTCAATAGACCAACGACAGTGCAACGCCAGGTTGAATCCAAACAAATTAATCTATTCAGAATTAAACTCACCAGCAAGTGAAGTTTACAGCGATATCACCAACCAAGGCGTTGTCGTGACGATGCGAAGGCTTTTATAGAGCGGCTTCGGGAGATACATCGATCATGAGAGATGCCAGAGAACTCCCAGAGTTGACTAAAAACTTTACTTTTATACATAAAAGAGTATGCCTGTCTTAGGAAATTATGTTAGCTTACGATTAGTGGTGCAATTAAGAGTGTGCTTACGGATAGAATATAACAAGATCATATTACGCTGACTATGAAGAACACTAAATTGACCTATGATGTCATATCTAATCTAAATTTAAGTTGACTACGTAATTACATGCGAAAGAGACTGTTCAAAGATGGCGTCGTCGCTCGTCGTCTTCTCAGTCGCCAACACATATGTATAACGGTCAACAGTAAATTCGTATTTGTTATCCTTTCAAATAAAGAGTGATACTCTCTGTCTGCTTTTCTGTCTGTCTGCCAGTCTTTGTTTCTCTGTATGATGTTGATTTGTGTTTTTGTATTTTCAGTCGCAATGGCTCCATTGACTGCCACTGTCCGTCCCACTGCAACGCCACCAGTCACATCTCAACAGGCCAAGGGCATCACAACGCCAACGGCCAGTATCAGACCTCTTCCCGTTGCCACACCGACGGCCATGGTCAGTCCAACTGTCCCTTTGCCTCAGCCAGCAGCAACACAAGTCGTCACGCCGAGAGTGTCAGTGCCCGATGCCTCATTACTGCCACACGGATCGCGAGGACCCGGGGCTTTCAAGGCCCCTCTAGGGCGTGCATCCCCGCAAATCCAGACACGGGAAGAAGCAAGTACCAGCGCTGCAAGTACCAGCACTTCTGATGCCGAGGACGCTCGTGCTGCTGCACCTGAGCCAATGCCAATCTTAATGGAAGTCGATGAGAATGCTTCTCTTGCTCAGGTTGGCACTGTGGAGACAGCTCCTTCTACAGAAGACGACGATCGTAGGAGAAGGTCAGTGGCTTCATTGAGTTCATTTAAATCTCTAATATATAATTGTTTTCAACGAAGCCATTGCTTTGATCGTCTTCACTTTTCTCCTCGTCATTTTCCAGCGTTGAGCCGATCCCATCTCAGCCAGCTAACGACAGTGTTCAAGTAGAGTCTCCACCCGAAGACATCCACCCTGAAAGCGAGGCACCTGCCATCGCTTCGGTCGGGAATGAAGAGCTTCCCGAAGAGGGCGTGCCTGCTGGGAAAAGGATACGCCCTGCGTCATCGGAGCAAAGCGACCAGGACGACACAGATGACCAGTAAGTGAAAGAATGGTAAGGAATGATGCTGCCTGTTAGAGCTTGTTGAGATGCTATGACGAGGTTACTATTGTTTGTTTCAGATCAGTCTTTGTGGATAATGAACCGACGATCAAACGGCAACGTGTCCATGTTGTAAGTTAACCCAACCTACTGTTCGATTGATTGAACGCTTAATATAATATAAACAGTTCTTCACATGAAAAGGCTGACCTGCTTCCTTGTTCGATTGACTTATTGATTGACGGACTGATGCTGATGGATTTGACACATTCATTCTTATAGCCTTTTCATTCGCTATAGAGCGGAGCAGTTGTTCAAGATCGTCTCAAACACTTGTTGATTAGCTGCGCTTGTGTCGGTCGAAGGCATGGGCTTGTGTTACTCCTGATGTTTGACTCTGTTGTTTGAAGGTTGAAGACGATGCTGAGCCTGGCCCTTCAAATGAAATATCAACCTTTGATGCGCAACAAGGTGCACTGTTACTATTGTTATTTATTTGTTGTTGTTGTTGTTGTTGTTGTTGTTGTTATTGTTGTTGTTTTGAGTTTGAGTTTGATTTATTTGTCAAAAATATTTAAGTATAATTGACAGGCAAGCACAGGAAAGTAATAATATTTACACTATATGTGAAGCTTATACGAGGCAACAGCAAAAATTTAGATAAATTAATGTCATCTAGACAACGCTTAAACAAATACAAATTCCGTGCTAGCTACGTCATCAAGAGTTCCTTACTGGAATTGCACCATGGCAATTCAATTCGCCATGCGCAGTCCCACTGCATGTCGGTATATAAGTGAGTTGACCTCTGCCAAATGAGAAGACGCCAGGAAAATGCTTTGTTTGCAACGCAATCAGCCGTACTCTTGTCAATGATGGTCTATTTCGAGGATTGTTCTTGGCTGTCACTATTTTAGATTTCATCTCAAAGCCACGTGCCTAAAAACAAGTGTATCCCGTCATGCATTGGGACTGCGCTTGGTCCATTTAAATTTGCTGGAATAGATTGCGACTTCAGCTTTTGTTGTTGTCGTTGTTTCTCTTGCTGTTTGTTCCAATTTGTAAGTGGTGGTATTGCTTTGCTTAGGTTCAAGCTCCGCTGATGTCGAGCTGCCGCAGGAAGATGATGCCAGCCAGGACGACCAGGTTCGTTCCCAGGCAATTTACGCGATGAATACTTACAGTGTCAGTGGAGGGTCGAGAGTCACATGACTTTATATTTGCGTCGTATTCATTTCAGGCGACGACGAGCGAGAGCACAGCTGAGGCAAGAGGACAGACCTTGGTGTCACCCGCAAATCTGGTGCAGGAGCCTGTAGCGATGCGGGCGGGTCCTACCAGGTCAGCTGCTCGAACACTACCTTACTGCTTACCAAGGTGAAGCCTTTAAGATATCTTGTGATTACGGGTCTGTTGTTTTCCCAACAGGCAGTTCAGGAGTCGTTATCAGCTGCCTTCGTTCTCTCTTGCTCCGGTTAGTTTTGACTGCTTTCGTCGGTGGAATGCTCCCCTTTTTCCACACCGGTCCCTGATAATCATTTTTTGCGGTTGGTTTTTCTTAGGGACAAGGGGGCAGCGGGGCCTTTGACGACGCCGACGACTGCACCGTGCCAAGCACACCGACGCTCTTCATGCCAAAACGAACGGACGGCTTTGCCGAGGCAGTCAGGTCAGTACGTCTTCAATCAAGCAAGTTTTAATTTCAAGAGCGTAGACCTGTTTAAGCCTAGAGACTTTTAATCGGCTTTTAAAATTGGTCATCATGTAAAACTTCTTTAAAACATTTAATGTTTAATGTGCACGAGTTCTTGGCATGTTTATCTAGTTCATTCCAATTGTTGAGATCGAGTCTGACCTTCCTTTTCCATGACAGCTCTCCGCAGGTTCGCAACCCTGTCTTCTCCTTTGGATCGCATTCTGAGGCTGGATCTTCCGGTGGTCAACGTTCCGCCTTCGACAATGCAGGTACAAAGTACAGTATGCTGCTCAATTTGCTAGTAGTATCATTGTTGTTGTTATTGCTTAACGTAGAATCAAACCTCCTGTATTAGCAGCCACGTCTATAGAGCAGCAACGTGTGTATATAGGGGCTTATAGGCCACTCTTCATAACCCCCAAATGACACTTTTCTAATACACCGACCTGGACAGGAACAGGAAAGCCACCTGTCTATGAAGGTCATTTTCTTCAGGTCCCAAAGGTGACCATTATAGACAGGTTTCACTGTTGCAATGTTGATTGTCCAACGCCCTAAACTGCTGACCAGTACGTTTGCTGTCTTACATTAGGTTTGCGACTGGATGACACAAGGATCGATCTCATGGGAGCGGAGGAATCGAGCGTGCCCAATGTCCGAACAGGTAAGCCAGCCACTGCTTGCTGCGAAGTTGAAAGGGTTGCTCAGAGTGTTCTATAGAGGGGACATTCTATAGCCAGCTTACTGTCCTCGAAAAGAAGTTGCAAAAATTTCTGCCAATTTATCTGCAGCCTAATTTGTGAGAGGTAAAATGCCTGGAGATGTCTAACTCTTGTATAAATGGAGGGATTTTTATTGTCGTGTTCGAATGGTGCTGCGTGAGTGGTCTGCTTGGCTTATGGTCGTCGCGAAGAGACCGGCATTAATTAATTTCACCTCTTTTTTGTCATTGCAGATCCAGATGACACCAGCATGTCGCTGACAACGCAATCTGCACAACACGATGTGTTCCTCATGGCTGGTATGATAACGTGCACTCGGCGTGTCTGTTTGGATGTTTTCTTGTTCTCCAGTATACTGGTAGCTTTGTCTGCAAAATTGAATGCAGTTCACACCTCTTACCTGTAAAGGCGAATCTTGCATATCTCGGAACTCGAAGATACAGTGGAATTCAAAATTGGGATTTTAGGAACGAACGTTTTCATGGGTTGATTGCAGTAATGTCCAAGGAAGTTTGTAATTTCACCTAACTATGTAGATTTCCGATAAACCAGATATTGTGCCGTGAAAATTTCATTACAAACGTAGCTAGTTGATGACAAGATATCCGGATATCTGAATTATCACCTAAAGTGGAATCCGATTAAAGTATTAAACTGTATATCCGACCTGCCTGCAAAGCTGCTTGGACTACTTTTGTTTATTCCCTGTTAGATGATAATGGCCAAGAGCAGAATGTCCCGCAGCAGATCGACTTGACAGAAGATGACGACATGGAACGCGACAACGACGAAGACGACGATGACCAGCCGCTACGAATGTAAGTTGTCATGGTGACCCACAATGGCAGCCGATCTTGTCTTCTGTTTGTCGTTTTAAGAATCTGCCTTCCTTACAGAAAATATATTTTTGTTGCAAGCTGCAATCGAATAATGTAACAATCCCTGCGTGTTTTGAACACGGCCGTGCTCGTTATGCTCCATTTCAAAACAAACTTCGTACGGCCGCTCAAGACTTCCGCGAAAAACGTTTTCTAAAGTGTTTTCTATCGAAATGTTTGATTTCAATCCCTCATCAAGGATTAGAAATGAATGGCTTTCCGACTACATCTTCTTTGTAAGCTGTGTGTTTATTCTGAGAAGTTTCCTTAGGTCTTTACCGGCTCAGCATCTCGATTTTCTTCACTAATGTTTCGCAATAAATTATTTTCGGTTGTTTCTTATAATCGATTATGCAATGAACAACCGCTTAACCGGTTAGTTGCATAACCGCTGCAGCCTTACTTTTTATTTAATATTAAACATCAGGAAAAAGTGTCACAAGGACGATTTTATGTTTGTTGTTGTTCAGAATTATGTGGCGGAAAATTGAACCCTCAGAAGCGTGGTTTGAGTTGGAAAATGATCAATCAAATTGAGATGAAAACTGAAAAGAAGTTTAACTTTAATATGAATTTCATTTAGTTTCTTGTAAAAAATAAAGAAGCATTCAAAAGTGTAACTATTTGTAGTTAAAAATTACTGTTTGTGCGAAGTAACTATAGTTACCTTAAGAGTTACTAAGTAAAGTAACTTTTCAATAAGTAACTAGTTACATCTTCTTATCCCTGGTTTCTCTGTCTTTACTAGCTAGAACTTTTAGTTCCGCCATTATGAGCAAAATTACGTCATAGCATTATCCAGTCTGAGTTTCTTTTGCATTTCCAAACTGAATGGCTGATTGAACGATCAGTCTATGTTTTTTAGCATTGACGTTGCATTGGGGTACAGTTAGTAATATCTAAACCAAATTGAACATTACGCACCATTTCCAGATGCTAGAGAAGGGGGTATCTTCTTGCGCAGCAGAATATTCTCTGTTGTTGTGAATCCATCCTTTTGCAAAGTGTAAGTTGTAGGTATGCACATACAAGCTTGGGAGTGTCTAGATGTCTGTTTGCATTTACGATGTATAGAAAGGTTTTACTGTCAAACCTGTATTAGCGGCCACCTCGATCGAGATCAGCCACCTGTTTATAAAGACCACTCTTCATAACCCCAAAATGACACTTTCCGTAGTAATCAACCTGTACAGAAAATCCACCTGTCTATAAAGGTCATTTTCTCAGGTCCCAAAGGTGACCATTATGGACAGGTTTCACTGTACAACGTTTTTCTTGAATCCTGTTGTAAAGTTCTCCTGCTGGCCAGCAGCAGCAGTTTCAAAAAATAAAAAATAAAACATATCTGTCGGCAACAGTGCTAACTGGACATGAGAGTTACTGAAGAGATGTAAGAATTATGTGGCATGCTTAAGGGACGTGAGAATAGTCTGTTAGGATGGAAACAAACCACAAGGCGAAAGCACGACTTTCCTTTCGTAGATGGTACAACATAATTTAAAATGAGTTATTCCTATTACAACGATATATTAACTATATAGTATTGAAGTGTTTATTGCAATGACTTTTGCAAGGATGTTTATTTATGTGTTCTTCATTCACTTGATAACGTAGCTACGACGATGAGCAGGAAAGCGGCGAACAGGAGAAATTTGATGACGACGTGATTGCGGTGGACGATTTGACGTCAGTAGTCGTTGACGAGGACGTCGCGTCTGACGCACTTCCAGCTGCCGGCGACAACG
Source organism: Calvadosia cruxmelitensis (assembly GCA_900245855.1). Lineage (NCBI taxonomy): Eukaryota > Metazoa > Cnidaria > Staurozoa > Stauromedusae > Kishinouyeidae > Calvadosia > Calvadosia cruxmelitensis. Next base: position 15,628 of record OFHS01001615.1, read on the forward strand.
ACAGCGCCATTGAACTGACCGAAGAAGCCACAGATACGGCGACTGCATCTCGAGTAGACGACAACGACGAAGCCGACGTGGAAGAGGGTGAGATCAAATCCGACTCGAGCGATGATATAGAGGTTGACGTACCCGGAAGTGAAATTGTACTTCAGATCGAAGAAGCCGGAGATGAGGAAACCACGGCGCAAGAGGACGGCGGCGAATCCCAACCATCGACAGGTGCAGTGTTAGTGTATCTACCTTCTTGGTGCGCTAAGTGATCAGTGATCCATCGGTACCCTCAATCTACCTAATTTTTGGTGCTCGTAGGTCATATGACAGCCAGCGTGACAGCGGAGCTCTCCAGAAGACCGCGAGGTGAGCCTTTCTTATTCATTTCGGCTGAAACCCCTCGCTCGATCCTCGCTTCGCTGTTCAAATGACAATGCTCTACTTTCTGCATCCTAGGTGGAGCAACTCAGCGACCACGAATCAGACGCACTGGATTGGCAGGTAAGACAAAAGACAGCTCAAAGACGAGTCGATTAATGGCCATATCACGTGGCAGACGCTGAGCGTGTGTGATTGGTCTATTTGAACAGGGCGCCTTGGTCCTCGTAGCGATGTGACCAAAACAACGGAGCAGCAACTTCAGCAGCCAAGGCAGGATGAAGAGGAACCATAGCGGAAGAACAATGTCGTTCGCTCGCTTGTGTACATGTGCTGCGTTGAACTCATGTAAATCATCATAATGATTGCAATGGCCAATTGGCTTCCTCTTGTTACAGCCTCGTTCAGTTTCTGCTTGTCTATGCGTGCCACTTGCGCTTCTGATCGGTCAGGATCTTGGGCTGTTAATATACGAATGCCTCGTTGTGATTGGATGCTCTATTCTATTGATGCTGACGGATCAGTCATATGCTGTACGCCAAGGTCAAATAGGATCTGTTTTGTGTCTGTCGATCGATCCACATCAGGAAAGCCTTATTGGGAATGTGCTGGAAGAAAGATTCAACAAGCATATATTAATGCCACTAATTTTATGATTAGATTCCATCCACGACAGGGCTGGATGCAATGGTTCTCCATGTTCTGCGGTCTTCAGCTGTCCTTGATGCTGTGAACCTGTCCATGGCATTCTGTGATGTTCTTCGACCACATTGTTCTTGGTCAGCCACGACTCCTCTGTAGTGATGTGTGTTTCTTGATGTGACCGAAGGTGAAGTGTATGAGCTTACGACTACTGAGTCGCAATAACATGCCTCATAAAGAAAGTAAAAAGTACAGGTAATATAGTCACTAAATGGGTAATAAGCCTGAAACATGCGCAGTACATTAAAGATAGTTTTTTAAGTCACAATTATTGACTGATACTCCGGAAGATTTTGCAAACAGAAACCTCAAATACTTGTTTTATATATATTTCACAAACGTCTGTCTGTCTGTTTGTCTGTCTGTGCACAGATGTGTCTGTGTGAACAAAACCCGGCACCAGTCACTCATTAGCAAGTATGGATTTGACTAGCTCTGGGAAACAACAAGGCTCTGGTTGTGCACTGTTTTCGAAACACACCACACAGCGCAAACGCTCAAGCCAGGTCAGCGTTGATTAGTACAAATGGCATAGAATCTAACGGAGCAGTTAGTTGAAAAGATCGCCGTGAAACCGAGCTGTTTCTTGCAAGTTTGACGAAATTATTGCTGTGGAATGGGCACCTTGAATCTGCCTTGCTTGCTTCTGCAAACCCTTGCCGTATTGACAGCGCACCGCCTCAGCTTTCGTATCGGATAGGGGTTTGAGTTACACGACGCCGCTCGAATACGATACGATACGCTGCGCGCAGCGTAGTGATTTTCACTTCGCTACGAAGCGTATTCATTTTCATGCCGGCATGACTTTCAAGACGCTACGCTCTGTGTAACTCAATCAATCCGGTACGTGTTGTGCCGGATCTCGTTGCGTGTACATTATCACCATGACAATCAATTACGTCAACCAAAAGAGACAATGGAGTCAAAATCACGTGATCGTATCGCACCGCCTTCGTGTAATCGAAACGAAGCGTAGCGTCTTGCAGTGTAACAGCTACGAAAGTGGTACGCATTCCACGGCGATAACACCTTTTGAATACGGTACGATAATCAATACGGCATTGTGTAACTGGGGCCTCAATCTGCGTATAGCAGGTCGAGACAGCTATTTATGTGATTTATAATTTGTTCTTAAAGTTGATTTTGCTATGTTCGACGCTGGACGCAGCTTCGTTAGCAACGCGGACCAGCTAGTATATATACAGATTGAATGTTTTGGTCGTAGCCCAGTCGGAAGAAACTTGCAGATAGCTTCATCATTTTGAAGGTGCTCCTGCTTTTCGCTTTCCCACTGTTTTACTTGTCGCAGCTCAGACACTTGACTGGATTCATTAGTCTAAAACATTCTATTAGTACTGATAATCGAATGAAATCTTCTGATCACCACTCAATTACATTACATTACCACTAATCACTACATTGTCATTCGTTTGATAATGAATTGGAGACTGTTCATCTTGGTCGGTGGTCCTTCTTAACAGAAGTGTCTAATCCCTAACTTCAATGAGCATATTGCAGAATTGTCAACTGCTGGGTTGATGATGCAGGCTTCAGTGGGACAACTTCATCGGTAGGAAGTGGACGACGACATAGAGAGACACCTGACGATCTTCTAACGATCACATCTATACCCAGCCTTCATATTCATCTACTGGCATTTATGTCCGTCAACAGATGACAACGTGCGGCTTGCAGATGCAAGCGTGCTGCTTGCTGATGACAACGCAGATGACATCGTGCTGCTTGCCAAATCCGCGGCCGGCGCAGAAGAGATGCTAACCATAATGGCTGAAATCGCTCCCACCGCAGGCCTCATGATACACCCCGGTAAAACAGAGTACATGATAATGGAACCCAGGCCTCTGACACCTGACGCCACCATCTACTACGCCGGCAAGCCGCTGAAGCGCACATCGTCATTTCGCTACCTGGAGTGCCTAATCCACGCGGACATAAGCGACAGCGCCGAGATACGATCCCGCATCGCCATCGGCAGGAAGGCGCTGGAGTCGCGTTATGTCAGGAGCAAGCGCATCAACATCGACACGAAGATTGATCATGCAAGGGCGCTCATCATGTCCAAGGTCCTCTACGCGTCGTCCACCTGGACCATCAAAGCCATAGATGCCGATAAACTAGACGTCTTTTGACGCGACGTATGGAGGGGTCTGTTAGGTCTGTCAGCTAATAGCCTGAAGGACAACTTTGTGAAGAACGATGAGTTGAGGACAATCATCGACAACCGGTGGAACTTTAACCGTGACACGGTGCTTCAACATCATGCAAGCTGGCTGGGCCATTTCGCACGCCACTGACGATGCACTGGCTCACCTGAGGAAAACAGTCGCCCGCCAGGCCGCCCCTACGCCCGGTGGGTCGATAACATCGTGAAATGGACCGGCCACTACCCTGTTCAGCTTGTGGAGCTAGCTGTAGCTCGTGTCCCTCTCGCTCCACAACTTCTCAGAAGGAGCGCGAGACTACAGGACCGTGGAATTGGAAGTGGCTGAACGCGACTTGTCGCAATACCGGAACAAACGAACATGGCTGCCCAAGATCATTGGTCAATTTACGGATAGGCAAGGACAGTGTTTGTTGTTACAGGTGGAGATACGGTGGAATTGCTTCAGAATGGCTTGTTTTTTTATTGTGGGACGGTCGACCCGCATTTCACAATCTTCAAGTCATCTTCAAGGAGCATAAATGCGAAGTCAGGCTGCAATTCTCCCCTGAGACGATACCCTTAACTGCATAACTTGCTTTCCGCAAAGCGTATTGTATCCGCAAGAGCTTTCAAGCATATCGTTTCGTTCTAAGGAAAGTATAATTGTCAATTGAATTGCAGTTGTTAGTCTTCAGTCTTCCATCATGCTGGCCGTTGATGTGCGGGTTGCCCGTCCTTCAGAAACATCTCCACTACATTGCAAAAAGAACAAGAATTATTAAAAGCAGGAATGTCAGCTTGACTAATTACGTCAACATTAACTATCACATCCTGATTAACAGAAGAGATGTTCGATTTGTAAATAATGGGCTAAGGAGATTTTAAATGTAGACTCGTTAACAATTATTGTAAATATTAGATTAATAAATTATAGATTCGAGGCAACTGGGAATGAATGTTGTTCCGTTATTGTCGAAATAAAATCACTGTATTATTTATTTTGACATTAAAATATAATCATTTTAACTGTAGATTTTATAAGTAGCTATTGACATGCATAGTTTTTATTAGTTAAAGTTAATTTACTTTTAGGAAAGTTTGTCTTTATAGATTGTTGATGTAATTATTTGAAATGAATAAACTACGAGTGAATTGTAATCTCGAGATTTTTTTAAGAAAATCATTGTTAATTCATTGACATGTCAACTTCCAATAGCAGTGGCTTCCCTTGCATGGATTTAGTAAGGTAAAGATAGTCAGTTAGACAGGAGACATCCTGTTAATTATGGTAAATGGTTTATATGTATATATGTGTCAGTACTTGACAAATTAATGTCGTCGGTGGAGTAGGCGGTGAAAGGGCTTCATTTCACTGGTTGTTTGCCATGGCGACAGTCCAGGCGGTGCTGCGTCATATGTTCTTCGTCTGCTGTTCGTCGTGATTGGTCTCTCTTGCATCGTTTACACGTCGTCTATTGTTCTTGTTGTGTCATTCAAATTTCTATGGACTATTGTCTCGTTGTAATTATTTCCTTCATATTGTCAATTTTAAATCCATTTGCTGTTAACATGCTTATACAGTTTGTAACTTTCCCCTGTTGTACTATGTCTGTGCCCCAGGAAAAAAAAAACCAATGGGTTATTTAAAATGACTCAGATTTTATTGAAGAGATTAAAACAATACAAGGTCAGAAATAAATAAATAAAACTTAAGCTAACAAGAAAATACAATAATAGCTTCAATTAAAAATACCTCTAAATTACAATTAATAAGTTATTGGGTATCACACTAAATGATGATGATGATGATGATATACTTCTAGGCACTTGCCACCTCTCTTGAATGGGTGGCCATCCCGCTTTTATCACATATGAAAAAGCAAAAGATCAAAACTTAACTCAATAGGAAAGGCAGAAAAGAGTAAAATATATCATTGGTGGCGTGTACTTACATCATTCCAATTAGCTAGTTAGCCAAAATGTTTCTTCCTGCAAAAAATAGAAAAGAAACCTTATCAAGCCAAGGAATAGATGGGGGATCAAGCATTACTTGTAGATTCTCGTTTAGACTTGTTTAGATAGTGAAACGTACACCCCAGGGAATACAAATACAATGGAAAAGCAGCACTCCAGATCTAAAACTCACTCTTATAATTTCTCTGTAACAAAGCTACTAATGCAGACTACATTTATATCATTCAGAAACTGAGTACAATATAGTCGTGCTGAAATGCCATCATTCTGTTGTTTATGTTTGCATTTCACAGAAGCAGGAAGGAATTGTACACGATAGTATGCTCCGTACTAGCTCATAGGGCATTTATGCTCATTGTTCAGACTTGCGCTTACAAGTGAGTCTTGACTTTCAGGGCTTGCTATCACATTGCAACACTCGTGCAATGGAATGGTCTGGTACAGTGAACGACGTGAGGTCAAATATCTGCTAACCATGCAGAATATTCGCCTCGAGGCACGGCAGTATATATTATCAACAGCTTTCTAAATTTGAAACAAAGTCACGAGAAGGCGTGGCTCAAATTCAGCATCAATGAAAACTGTGATATTAACACAGCATTCAATTGCATACAACGTGTAGCTTGTGTTTTATTACGCATTATGCGAGTTTCAACATGCACCCATCGTGTTTACATCAGAGTATAATATCAAAATGCAAAGGGAACCGTTACTAACAGGCCAACTGTTGTGTAGTATTTGCTATTTTGCTACAATGACTTACTTGAATACATGGCTATATACAGATTGTAAAAGTAGGCCTCTTTTTTGACATCAGGACGCTAGTAAGTACACAACCTTAAGAAATCATTCCACTAACTCAGGAGTTTGCATTACTTCGATGAAGATTCTCATGGCACTCGAGGCAGGGCAGGGATAAAATCTCCACAGCCTTCTAGATTCGAAACAAAGTCAAGAGAAGGGGAGGCTCAAATTTAGCATCGATGAAACTCTGATATTAATATGACGTTAAAAATGGCTAAAACAATAGGCCAACTTTTGCGAATGATTTGCTATTTTGCATTTCTGCAGTATTCTAACATGCCTGCTTTTAGGCCTGCATAAGTAACATTACATTAAGCTACTTTCAATGCATGATTAAGTATTAGTAAAAACATAGAGCGTACAACCTATACAACTCAAGCTTGTTTTCCATTGGAAAAGGAAGTAAAACAGAACAGGAGCACTTGAAAACGTCTAATTCGGTGTATGGCGAGGCATGGATAGAACAGGCAGCAAGGTGTGGGTGATAAAGAAAGCAGCTACAAAGTTAGATACAGCACAAAGAGTTTGGATAGACCCTTGGCAATATTAAACTGCACAGTATCCAGATTGAGCAAAATCAATCACCTCAAGAGCGCCATTGAATTAGTGCTACCAACTTTTTTGAACGTTAGGGTAACCAAATTGTTATCTGACCATTTCACCAGGTAAGATAGGCCCTAGTAGGAAAGATGTGTTAGCCCTTTTCACTAATTTCACTGTCCAGAATCGATGCAAGCTAAATCATCGACATGTTATCACTTATGTCCACTAACTGGGTTTGACTTTGAAATGGACAATGAGAAACATCCATCGGGCTCTCTTTTTGTAACGTCAATGATAGGTTGGGAGTCGAAAATATACACAGCATGACCAACAATGTACTGGCAAGCCTCGTTACAAGAACAAGGAAGCCTTTGCGCCTTTCAGCAACAGGATCTGTAAAAGAGAAGGCTGTAAAGATGTGCGACAAAAATGAAGTGAGCAGGGTTTTCTCGACAGTAAAATACATCCATTCTACGGTGAGTGATGGCAATGTAACAACACAATAAAAACAAGTTCGTGATAAAGACAACGCTAAAAGAATCAAACTCAGTTATTGCAATTCCATTGATTTGCTACTTTACATCCAGGATGGAGAAGAAATATTGCTGATTCTCTCAAGAGCGAAAAGCTTGAAGCTGAAGGGAGTTTAGTTTTACTCTGATGGGACATTCTCAACGGTCCCTAGAGAGTTGATTCAGTTTTATAGCTTGTGAAAGTAAGCAGCTAAAATGTACAGCATTGGAAACAGGATTAAGTTTCATCACCTTTCCTTTGTGCACAAAATCACACATGACCTTGCTCCTCCTTTCTTAGAAAATTTAATTAAAAAACCTATGTTGAGAAATACCTGCATGACCACATTGGCACAGACAATTTGTCTGTTTACTTCTGCCAACTGAGAACAATAATAATAGTGACTCTTTCCACTCAGCGCTCGCTAGGGAAATTGGCCATCATCATGATGGGGTTTTTTGTGAGCACGCAGGCTTAACAGAATCCACAATGGCTTGGATATAACATCATTCAAATTAAACTACATGTAAAGAAGTATTTGCCAATATTCAAACACACACCTACTTCCAGGCAAACTAGTCAATCATAAACACACTGTCGACTTGGTGCAAGACATCCCACATCAGCGAAGGGGTAAATGGATACTAAATGACAGAAGCATTAAAGAGGGTAGCCTACTGATCGACTGGTCAATAATGGCAGTGCAACTGGCTGTTGGTTCTTTTTAAAATAGATGGTGTACTTGGTAGGAAATAATGATGCAGGTCAGTAAAAAGTATTTGTGGAACTATCCATCCCTGTCTTTCCTTCGATATCTTATAATATTACATTCTTCACAATGGAACTTCATACACAAACAAAATATGAGACACATAATGAACGCAAGTCGTGTCCCTTTCCATCCATGATTAAAAAGAAGGGTCACTGGCTCACAACAGCATCAGCTGCACCAACCACCCTTCGGGCAGCAGACAGAGCTTGCTCATCACTCAATCCACACGATCGATTAGACAAATTGCAAGAAAGATGTACCGACTGTACTTGGAGCGATTGGTTGAACAAACATCAACCTATATGTATGGTGATATCAGTGGGATACAAGAGAGAGGATCATAAGACGAAAGAATAGAAATAGTGTCTTTTGATACGTTTATAGCAGAACATGAGAATACCCAGCCGCACAGTGCTAATCACACAACTTTCTACAATTTATGATGATTGTACTATGCACCATGCACATTCGAAGCACTGGACTCAAATTCAACCAGCTGTGAATCGCACCCAATGTGAAACACAAGCTGCCTGCGAAACAGTAACCGAAAATCATATATCGGAGAACATTCGGAACAAGGACAGTCCCATAATAGGGCTAATGTCTAAATTTGCGAATAATTGGGACAAATACGCCCGCCATTGCTTACAAATAATGAGAGCATCGACTCAGACTCGCGACTTCCGCCAGAGATTCTTGGATGCAGAGACTGACACCGAGGTAGACGAACGCGTCTTAATCAGCACCACCATGGTATTCGTCCAGCTGCTCACTGCTTACCGTCAAAACGACTGGTGCCTGGGGATTTTGGGGAAACGACGGACATTCCCTTCAAGATCTTTAAAATCGCTGCCACGTCATAATCAGACATCTGCGACATGTACGATGAAGATTCGTTGGATGAACAGTTATACAAAGATGTTCAGGACCGTGTGGGCGAGTCCGGTCTGTTCTCAAAGACGATTGGCGAAGAAGACTACCAGTTCGTCTGCCCTGTCGGATCCCTGTTCGAACGAGAGAGCCTGGGCTGGTTTATGTCGCGCATACGTTGCAACAAATGCGACAAAGAGATCTTAACCTGCAATTGTAAAGAGGTCAAGGAGAACGTGCTCCACATGTTTACTGATGAGGCAGACACAGACTGCGAATCGGACGGAGAAGAATCTACCGCCAACTCAGCAGCCCCAGGACCATCCACAAAGCAATCGCCCTGCGAGATAATACTGAAAGAATTCCAGCAGCTGCAGCTCTTCACCGAGAACCACATTCAGGAGGCGATGAAGGATAAGAACAGCCCCCTAATCAGCCTCATGTCGAAGTACGCCACGAACTGGGACAAGTATACGAGGCACTGCCTCCAAATTATGCGTGCTTCGACCCAGACATGGAATTTCGCAGAAAGATTCGACGCCGCCGAAGTGGATAGCTCCATTGACGTCAGAGTGGTAAACTCTACCACTATGGTGTATATTCAACTAATGTCCGCCGCCGCTGTCCATCTAAAGTTGACCTGGAGGGAGCTGTTTAGGCGCATGGTGAGGATCTTGAGGGGAGAAGAAAGCAAAAAGAAGGGGATCATCATGGTCGGTGCGAGTGACGGAGGAAAGAGTGCCCTGGTGAGGTTATTCACTTCCCTATTCGACGAGTGGGAAATAGGACACTTTATACTACAGACAAGAGTGCCACCTTCCTGTATGACGACCTCCCAGGGACCTCCATCTACGTGGGTGAGGAAACCACTTTGAACGAAACTAGCGTGGAGAGTTTTAAGACCCTTCTGGAGGGTAGCCAGTACTGCGTCGCTGATATCAAGTATCGTAGCAAGCAAACAGTGCCACCGAAACCAGTGCTGGTTACCTCCCAGATGAGTCCTTGCCTGCAAACAACCCAACAACAATAGAGCAGGAGCTCGCTCACTGCGAGACACGTCCAACAACAAAACATTGAACTTAACACACTCGGTCAAATACAACCTATTCATACATATATTATGCAGACACTGCAACCAAATACTCCTCTCTCTATACTGAGCAAGACATGCAAACTACTGCAAATGCGACCAAAGCAAGCATTCCGTGCCGAGACAGTTGCAAACCTGAATTGCCGACACTTGTGGACATTTCCAAATCATAGGGCCCATAGAGAAGGGGTTGTTGCTTTGAACAGTGCAAACGACACACCATATCAATGACAACAACATCGTACAGGCCATAACACACAACATAGGCCTCAACAAAACCAAACCACCCAATGAAAGCACACTTACCGCAGATCTTGGATCATTGGCCAGCGTTTGGATGATTGATACGCTGTTCATTAGATTTGACGTTGAGGCAGTATTTGACGGTTGTTTGCAAACAGATCGGAAGAGAGTTGCGCCAGTCAACACACGGTCTTTCAAGACGGCCAAATGGATAGTCAACAAATTTGCCAGTGGATCTCTTACCCACACGCGCAGACGTTCGACTGCCGATTTGACGGTAACCTCAAACCAAGCAAACACCCTCAACCTTAGGGTCAACAGACAACCATTGTCCTGTCAGTCATCCCTAGGAAGTATAACTGTTGCGTTCGCGCCAAAACAAGTCAGTATGGAGAGGCACGTCATATACAGCGGACTTCTCCCTTCGATCAAGCCAACGGCCTACTCCACAGCGAATACCAGGTACTAGTAACCTGTTACCATAACCGACATACCCACTGCATTGTGAGAGGAGATTTCGGTAAAGATGGCGTTCGCCGGCTTCGAAAGCGATACTTTGCTAGACGACACGGCCTTCGAACTTGCGATGGAGCGTTTCGACGCGATCGCAGC
>OFHS01001616.1:0-26252 GCA_900245855.1 Calvadosia cruxmelitensis
GGGGCTATTTCATAAAATACGCGACCTTAAAAAGATGTGTCTTCAGGCTGGTTTTGAAACAATCCACACTGGCTGCGTTTTGAATGTGTTGTGACAGAGCGTTCCACAGAACAGGTCCAGCCGACCCGAATTTTTGATCGCCGAACGACTTCCTGACTTCCTGTTAGACCTCAAAGCCGGTCCATTTGTTGCTGTACTCTTTGATAGGCAACCAGTGGAGTTTGATCAGATTAGGCGTGATGTGGTCGAATTTGGAGACAAGACAGACTACGCGGGAGGCTGAGTTAAGCACTCTATGTAGCTTGTCCATTTGGTGCTGTGTTATACCATAAAGAAGGGCGTTGCAGTAGTCGATGTGGGTGATGACAAACGCGTGAATCAGCACTTCGGTTGTATGGATGGTCAGATATTTCCGGATCTGCCGGATGCGGTACAATCCACGAAAAGCTTTGCTGCATACCCTTCCGACGTGTGCATCCATCGACATATTTGCATCAAACAACACACCAAGGTTGCTAACGGACTCGACAGGAGACACACACACACTTCTTTGACGCTGAGTGAATCTAGAGATAGCTTGGAAAGTTGCTGCCGAAAACCAATGATGATGAGTTCCGTTTTATTGTCATTGATCAGAAGGCGATGCTGCAACATTCACGCACGTACATCCTTCACGCAGGCTTCCATTTTCTCCACAACAGCGTCCTGTGAGGCTGAATCGGAATCAGGCTTGAATGATAAGTACAGCTGCGTATCATATCATCGGCATAGGCGTGGGCTGAAGGTAAGTGATTCGAAACAATTTTGAAAAGCCCTGACGCGTACAATAAGAACAGGACTTGGGCCAAGGCAGCTGCCTTGCGGTACTCCAGATTGCAGATGAAAGAAATCAGACTTGTGTCCTTCGATTATCACTTGATGTTTTCTTTTGTCTAAATATGACTGGATCCATTTTTGAGCATTGCCAACAATTGAGCATTGCCAACAATTTCGAAATCTTTTTCAGCAATGTCAATGAGGATGGCGTGATCGATGGTATCGAAGGCTGCACTAAGATCAAGCAGCACCAGAAGTGTCACTTCTTGAATGTCCATGTTCATTAAGATGTCACTTTGGACTTTCATCAAAGCTGTTTCAGTGGAATGGAATTGACGATACGATGACTGGTGTGCAGGAAGTGGAGCATTGTAGCTACAGTGGTACTTGAGCTGGGACACTGCTGCTTTCCAGTGCTGTGCAAGTTACTTTTAAAAAGTAACTAGTTACAGTTACAAGTTACTTTTAAAAATAGTAACTAGTTACAAGTAGAAGTTACTTTATTTTCAAAGTAACTAGTTACAAGTAGAAGTTACTTTATTTTCAAAGTAACTAGTTAAAGTTACTTTTAAAGTTACTTTTTGCAAACTTTTTGCCTGTATTGTCAGCTAATTTTTTCTAGATGCTGAAGCAGTTGAGAACTACAATCTTGCATGAAAAATCTGGCTCCTTTTGAAATTGTTAAATTTTACCACTCTCCATTCTACATTCAAAGTAGTGACGATCAAAACGTGTGCTGCACAAGCTTGCTTTCCAGCACAGCAAAGCAGCCATATTCAACCTATTGTTTGCTGCACCAATCAGAGTGCAGTCTGCTTGTTATGCAAATTTCACCATCCTCAAGGTCCTTCTTCAATATGGCTGACAGCTACGAAGGATCGCAGTCATCACAGTCGGGTCACAGGACCTCCGACAAACTTCTTGCTTTTGAAGTTTTTATGTAGTTATTTTATAAAATTTGCCATGAATCACAGTAAATCCTGACTGATAAAGTAACACCAAGGAAAGACAAATCAACGTAAGACGGGAAAAGAAGCAAATTGGATCATAATCGTTTACAGCTTATGGAGAAATCGAAATCAAAGTTTGTCGGACGATAGTATTCGATTCATTGATGAGATGACTATTGCTTTTTGCCAGAATTATGTAGGTTGAACTGCTGCCATACAACCTTTATTTCTTCGCTTTCACAGCCGAGATTCGTAATCGTAGTTACGTAGCTGCTGTTGGAAATAATTAAGATTTCGTTGATTCGAAGATCGCTCCGAAAATCTGATGTTGTGGTTTCATTGTTTGTTTTCATTGTGTATTTTGCCAGAAATGAAATATGAAGTAACTTTGTGGTAAACAACAAGAGTAACTAGTCAAAGTTACTCGTTACCTTACCCAAACGTAACTAGTTACCGTTACAAGTTACTCAGTTCTAAAAGTAACGAAGTTACACCAAAAGTTACTCAAAAAGTAACGATTACAAGTAACTTTGTTACTTGTAACGAAGTTAGTCACAGCACTGCTGCTTTCTCAGTTACTTTAGCGACAAAGGGCAGATTGCTTACCGGTCTAAAGTTCTGGCAAATCAAGGCCAAGCTTTTTCAGCAGAGGATTCACCAATGCTGATTTCAAGTTGCCGCCACAACTCCTTCTGTAAACGATAAGATTGTCATCTTGGTGATGACTGGAGCAAGCACGTCGCAGTAGATCTTTGACAACCATGTGGGAATTGGATCAAGCTGGCACGATGCATTTGTTGACGTCATAATAATCATGCGAACTTCCTCCTCAGAGACATGGGTAAACGCTTCCAGGTGCACAGCAGTCACTCTCGAATCAACGATAGGAATATCAAAAACGCTTTCGTCGATGTTCTCCTTGATGATTGCGATCTTTTCTGCAAAATAATTCTCCAAAATCATGTGCCAATCGCCGAGGATCTTCATGCGGAGGCAGTAGGTTGATACGGCGTTCTTTAGTTGCAAGTTCTAGATTGTAAGTCAGATGACGTATGCATTGAGATAACAGAGCGAAACGTAAACAATTTATTCTATCCACTAGACACTTATTATCGTTTGATAACCGCATGTAAAGTTGGAAATCTCTTCTTCATTAAGTCAAAGTATTTAAAACAAGAACAATTTTTAGCGTAAATTATTTAAATTAAGAATAATTTACTCTGTTATCTTCTGGAAATAAATTGGTGACGATAATAATGGACTACTTCAAAGAAGGACTCAATCAACAGACGCTGCGCTTTTGTCACATAACCGTGGGCACATCCAAACCAAATTATTGATTACTATTTCTTGATCGAGTGGACGGATAATTGGTTGCTGAATACAGCATTGTACTCACTAAACCACTGCCTGAAATGTTAGTAGAAGATTCCTTTACATTTGTCCTTCACGATAATCCAAGAAGCAAATTTGATGAGCTAACTAGTCTGTCTAACTATTTCATCTAATTATATGATATAAAGGTCACATTTGACTCAATCTGCCATGATGCAGCTTTATATTATGATTTCGTTTCCTTTTAACTTGCTATTAGCGTGTGTCGATGGAGTGACGAGTGACTATTCATATTTATAATATGTGGACGATATCTATGGACTCAGCTACCATGCCTGATTTCCTTCTTGCAGCGAACATACCTCCTATGCAAGTTTATGTGGTCTTGTGAAGAGAATGTCCTTGCTAATGGACAAAGCTTTCCTTCCATGCATATTTTCGTACACAATCAATTACTATAATACGTACCCCTGCTGTTGTGCTACAATTGAAAGACAGTACAGTGAAACCTCGTTTATATCACTATGATTTTCCAGTCTAAAATCGTGATAATTAGCGAGTCGTGATATTAATAAGTATTCTTAATTTCAAACATATGATTCAAATATACAACTCTATCGTCAATCCACATTTTGAATATTGTCTTGCCATTTGGGGTCATAGCAACAGTCTAAACTCCCTTCTGAAACTTCAGAAACGTTGTGTTCGTGTTATTTTTAATTTGCCCTTCTATGTCCATTCAGAACCAGTTTTCAAGCAGCTAAATATTCTAAAATTACCTGATCTATATAATTTAAAGGTATGTTCATTACTCCACAAAGTTATTTCAGGAAATTGCCCATTAATTGTAAAATCGATATTTCTATTTATCATGAAGCAGAACCGCCGCTCCAACTTTTTTGATATCCCTTTTGCTAAAACCAACAAATTGCAGAGTCTGCCCACCTACAAGTTTCCACAAATCTGGATCAAGCTCCCCAGCTGCACATATTGTTTTTATCAAGTCCTACATTCTTGAGTCTTATTATCAAACTTGTACTATAAAAAATTGCTATGTTTGCCAAAAGTACCCTTCTAATTATTGATATTTGGTCAATATAATAAATCGTCATTGTATTTCTTTTCTTTTTCTTTTCAATGGTTGATTTCTTCTCTCTATTGTACTGATAAATTTACAGTTATGTGAATAGTATTATTAGTTTTTTCTTCGGATTCTTTGTAATCCTTTGCGCGCTCCAATAAACAAGCAGCTTTTGCTTACGGAGTCGCGTCAAACTTTCGCAGGTACACATTTTAGCCATTGTTTATCTGCTTCTTGTATACTCCACTGTGATTGTTTGAAATAAATGTCTATCTATCTATTAAGCGGGTTAAAGTACTTGATTTTTACATAGCTTGGTTTTCAAAGTAAAATGACATTAAGCGGGTTGTGATATTAAACGAGGTGATATTAACGGGGTTACACTGTATTGTAGCTTGCTCACGCCAATAAAGATGCTAAATGAGTCAATATTTGTTCTCAGCTGTGGTTTTTAATGTAAGGTATCGTTTATTTTCCATTCACCATCTATATCAATGCAAAATGGCCATTTGATTCAAGAAATTAATCATCTTCAAAGAAGACTTTCATCATAGCTTCATATCATCTGTATGACAACGAAGCGAATTATTTCTTTTAAAACAAAATATTGATCGTTATGACATTAAGCAGATAACTAAAGTTACTCAAAAAATCTTATTCAAATTGCAATGAAAATTAAAACTGTCAGGATCTATAGCATAAACAGCTTAACAGTATTTGTAAATTGTTTTGAATTTTTACGGTGCTTAGCAGTATTTTGAGACTTAAGAAGCACAACATAAACAAATAAGCTGCTGCAGCTTATATCACTGCAGTGTGGTACTTTAAAAGTCAACTCTGACGATAAAACGCGATTTGTAATGTCCAACTATTACCACATGATCAAAACATGTTTAGATATTTTTTCCTTACAGGTGGGATGTAAGAAGACTCGAGAAACAGTCAGAAACATACGAGCTCCGGAGTGTTTTTATTGCTTCGAGTGTCTCCCTACATTCCAAAACGCCTGGTCGTGGGGAAACCTTTTAATGAAACAATACGCAACCGTTTTGTCGACTATGTATTCTATGAAGGAAATTGACTCGTTTTCAAACAGGAACCGTGAAAGAGGGAATTGACATCTATTTTACGTGCACTTCGATGTACTCGATGTGCTATAGACAGAGAGGCATATGCACCGTCCCTGATGCTTAAGTTGATTTAGACGCTATGTAGAATCATACGTTTTCACGAAAATAGTGTTCACGAGGACCATCTACCGTTAAGGATTTATACTTCCGGAGATCTGCCCTAGAGTGTCACTGTCTTGATCTACCCCTAAGCAACAATAGTCTTATCGGGCTTAATATAGTTTATGGATTTTCTTTCTTTTAATATTGCAGAGCACATTGTTCAAGTTGCCATGTTATATTCTAGAGGCTTGACATATACGAGAGCTGCGTTCTTAACTTTGGTTCTCCTTGAGGTTACATTACACCAGAACTATTAATCATACTACAAAAAATAGTGTTCCCATTTTAAGAACAAAATTTCTCATTTCAGGAAATATTATACTTAACTCTAGTAAACAAATACTTGTCCATGATGTAAGCAAAAAATTACTAAGCCAAATATGAATATTGCTATTGTTCTTCCACCGACCAAGTCTTATTTTAAGAAAGCTGATACTTAAAACAAGAACAAAATTCTTGTCTAGAAAATATTTTTTAAGTGCATGAGTCTATCAACAGAAGATGTGAGACATACGCTTCAAGCAAGAGTGGAATATATTCTTGAAATTGTATGGTGAAACCGTATATTCAATCTGTTTTGCCAGGCATAATCATTATGTCATGCCGGTTCATGATATTTGGCACATCGCCGAAAGCTTAAATCTATTAGCACTGACATCCGCTGGAGTCACCGTTAAAGTCACTGGGTTAGGTCAGTTCCAATTTCCACTGGAAACTGTGTCTTTTTTCTTCCCTTCGGCAATTGAGGCTGCTTGTCTGTCTGTATTTCTGTGAAGCCTTCGTCGTCGCCATTGAAGTTCTGCGTGCTGTTCGTGTCCTCCCCTACACTACCATCGGTACTCGATTCGATAGAATGTTCCACCTCCTTTGGCTGTATTCTTTCTGGCAGGCTAACCGACGGATTGATCATTTCTACCCCGTCACCTTCGATGTTTTCCTTTGGAACTGCAAATCCTAGTCTTTTCTCGTCGCCCTTCAAATGCAACTGAAAGCTATTGGGAGAATTCTCCGACTTTTGATTTGTTTTTCGAATAAGGTTTTCAATTTCTGGTGAAAAATTCATCCCATCTAATTTATTTTGAGTACGTCTTGAGCCTTTCTCTTGAGGTATTTCCTTCAATTCCTCTTCTGACAGTACTGCACAACAAAAGCACATCATCTAATTAACAGAGTTGAGTCAGCTGTATTTGAAAGTGGCCGTTAAAGTTACAATTACAATTAAATTGCATAGACAGAATGTGGCTATTATAAAATGGCTTAATCCTCGAAAACAAATTTCTAAAACCACTACAGTTACTTTACCATAAGAAGCAATCACTTAGAGTTACTTTTGAAGTTACTTTTACGAAAATGAATAATCAGATCAAGCGTCCTCAGGTCTATTTTATGTTAGCTTTTACTCAGTCAGAATTCCAAATTACACCTGAAATTTGTTTACTATTAGCTCTTTTGCGTCCCCGGACACTGACGTGCTGTAGAAAATGACCATTCCAACTGAAATGAAGCTGGAAAAATAACTTCAAGTTCATTTCAAACATTCTTGATAGTAAATTGTGAAGTCGCAAACATAAAAAGGGACTGAGAATTTCGAAAACTTACAAAAGTGCAAAGGAATTTCTGTCTTTTAGGCAACCTCCCAATCAAGGAAACAGAAGAGAGAAGATCGCACTCCTACTTATTTCAAAGATTAAACTTGTCTCTGCAGAGAGGGACGCTGCAGCATTTCAGGGTACCTGCTCTGATGATTTTAAATTATAACGTAAATATTGTACCTATTAATTTTGATAGTCATAAAATTAGGCCTGTTTTGACCTTCGGTTATATTTATTCGAATTATGTATTTTATCGAGGAAAGTTTTTATTTAGTAGTTGCACGCAAAATGTATTTCTCAGTTTAACCTTCAGATTTTATTAAGTAAATAAAAGGGCTTACACAACAGTATAGCTATTTTGCATTGAAAAAAT
Organism: Calvadosia cruxmelitensis; assembly: GCA_900245855.1. Classification (NCBI taxonomy): domain Eukaryota; kingdom Metazoa; phylum Cnidaria; class Staurozoa; order Stauromedusae; family Kishinouyeidae; genus Calvadosia; species Calvadosia cruxmelitensis. Next base: position 7,380 of record OFHS01001616.1, read on the forward strand.
GTAACTAATCACAGTTACTACACTGGAATCTGCCTACAATTCGAAGACCTGTAATTCAAATAGTCATCTATTTCGAACTGCGATCTCTGTCCCTTGATCTCGCTCATTTGTCTTCTGTCTATTTAACATTATAAGACAATTGTTTTCCTATTATTCCTAACTCCAAGCTTGTATAATTCAAAGGATTTTTTACGGTCCCTTGACACTTTGAATTAAGCAGATTCCGCTGTAGTTTGCTTTATGGCAAGTAACGAGTAACTATGACCTAGTAATGAAAGATATGATACTTTCCCAGCAACCAGTTGTAAAGAAAAGCAGTTATTTTCAATTCATGAAGACTATAACTGTTTGTGCATCTGCCCTTAGACTATTTTTTAGAGAAACTGATGTATCCTCCTTATTCGTTTTATTGTTAATAAAAGATAAACGTATCACCATGGAGATACAAAGATGTCACGTAATGATGTGCTGTAGATGGGCCGGATTTTAGCTTTATTGCTGGCTGTCATGTATTTCTAAGGGCAAATGTTGACCATGAACAACGCAAATGAGGGAAATTGTATAACAGTTGAATGTATAAGATGTCTGCCATGCGCAATACATGCATACGTACGAATATCATTCGACAAATTGTGTCAATAGATTTCAAAACTATTGCTATCATGAGCAACAACAGTGGAATCTGCTTAATTCAAAACGTCATGGGACCAAAAAAAATCCTCCGAATTATACAAATTTTGAATTAGGAATAATAGGAAAAAAATTTTTTTCCGATGAACAATAGACAGAAGACAAACGCGCGATATGAAAGGACTGAGATCGCAGTTCGAAATAGATGAAAGTCCGAATTACATGTCTTCGAATTAGGCATATTCCACTGTATAGTTTCTGTTAGTGATATTCTTACCTTTGAGCCATTTCTTTGCTTTCAGTGCTGTTTTATCCTTAATTTCATCATATTGAATACTGATATAACCAGGTTGCATAGAAAGCTTTAAAAGTTCAAAACGTTTGCTTTGGGTTCCCATCATATCACCTTGGAGACAGTGGAAGTAATGATTGGCGGTGGATGTTGAATCTGTTTCCCAATCGTTCCACAGTTTGTCAAGGAACGCATGATGGAGATAGAACTCAGGGGCTTGTGCTGCATTGTTTGTGTTTATTGTTCCACGTTTACTTGGATGTAGTCTAGGAGAACCACCTAAAAAAAGAATGATGGACAAATTCATGATAAGATGAGACACGATCTTTCTATACTCTCCGTAGGCTAAAATGTCAACTAAGATTTTCAAACAACACAAATTAATGATCGCTATAAATCATGAACATTTTTATTGTAGTCTTGTTTGCTTAGCATGATGCATACCAAAGTTAGGTAAAAAGCAAGGCGAGATACTAACCAGACTAAGTATAAAACAAGTATTCCCTTAAGCATTTTTATCGTTTGAAAATTTCATATGCAACAAGAAAAAATATGTAAGTTTAAACGAAGGTTGATCAAAGTCAACATTAGTTTAACAAAAACAAAATGAATCATTGCCTCTTGTCGACCAGTAGATGACATGTTTCTGCCCATCAGCTCAAATTTATCTGTATTCTATGGATGCATTGTAAGCCATCCTTAAAACAGGATAATAACAATAAGTAAAATCTGAGGAAATTATCGGGATATTAAGCGAGATAGGGAACTATCCGAGGAAACATAAAACAAGATATGAAAATAAGGGTTTTCACTACAAATAAGAAATGGAAATCGCTTTTGGGGGATATAAAATGTGATTGGTCATTAAGACATGGAATATTGAACACGTGTGACCGTAAAATGGAGCTGTGATTCCAGCACGATTAAAAAAACAAAGATGTTCATACATAATTATAAGGTATATGATTATCTTTCTATGAAATTTCAAAAGGTTTAAAGGCAGGCTTACATACCAAGAGCTGCTCGGAATGTATCACGAACTTCATTGCGCAGGTCCAATTCAAATTCTGTGAAGATTTTGCTTTTCATTCTTAGTTGAATTTCTGCTAAATTGAAAAGTACTGGGTCACTTTCAAATCTTCTTTTGAGGCATTCTCCATTGGTTGTCTTCCAGCCACTTGATGTTCCAAAAGGGCCATCGAGTACACAGAAATCAATTGAACTTACGGCTCTGCCTAAGCCGTGATCCTTTGAGCTCCAGACATGGTTAGGATTCCAGGGATCATTTGCGCATGCACTCCAATCCCAGTATGGGATGGTTATGGTACAGTCCACCTCTTGCAGCAGATTCTCCACTTGAAGCAGAAGCCAACGATGGTAAGGTAGAAACGTCGATTGCTGCTCGATGCCATCACGAGATAATTTCCGATGGTCCGAGACGAGTTTGTTGTATTTCTCCTTCCAGGGTTCCTCTGTTGTTACTGTCTTGAACGTGGCGATGTAATGTGCTCTTTCTGATTTATCCATTGATAGAAACTCCTTCCTGACTCGAATGCATGACGTCAATTTTCCTTCGATGCACGTGCATCTTCTGTTGCATTCGTCGTAAACAATCTTCCCTTGCTGGTCGCATTCGGAGTATTTCACTAAAACATATAAAGAATGTTTTATCAAGCTAGCATGCAAATCAATGATAGACTCTGCAATGAAAATGTGTAGAACAGATTTAAACTTCCAGGAAATAATTTTTTAGTTCGTGTGCAGACAGGTATGATCTAGAAAACACCTTCTACAGAGAGTATTTTGCAATTTGAGCAAAGTATATAACATTTATCAAGCCTTGAAATTGGAAAATTGCTGCGTAATAGAAAATGTTGATTGTGGAGGGTAAGGTGTGAAAATGAGAGTGAAACAGAACATATAAAGTTCACACAGGAAGTGCCGCGTTCCAACTCTCGTTTGACAACCAAACATTTCAATTCGATTGCACATGAAAGGCCTGATTAATGTTCTAAACTTTGCTAAAGCTGACAAATTCTTTTACAGAAAGAGTTTATTGACCATATCTATCTGTTTGCGGAATCAGACATCATCTTTCGTAGCTACTTCAATAAAATTCCCGGAAATAATCGTATTCGAAATCTAAAAACTGATAATAGCAGACTGTGATTTTCTGACAAATAAATACTAGCATTGGCATGCTGTTGCGAAGTGGACGGAATATATAGTATCATTTTGGGTGGGAAACAGCGTTCAGAATCCGTAAGCTTGTAACCATGATGTAATGAGATAAAACACTTACCAAGCTTTGTGGCTGTTCCTGCAAAATCTTTCATAGATGTAGGTCTATTTACTGAGAACATGTGCTTCGTTGTTGGTTTGCTAGCTATGTTTGAGAGATAGGAGCCCTCCATATCATCACTAGACCATTGCAAGACGAATCCTTCAGCACCAATTTCTTCCCAAAGTACTCCGAGTGGCTTTGTCTTCCCTACGAACTTCCCATCACTCACAACAAGCACAATTTTCTTTCTATCTGACGTATGGCGATCCTCTTTATTGGAAAAAAGCTTCTTGATTTCAGTCAGGATGAGATTAAACTTCGAAGGTGATTGATTATGACTGTGAAGGAGAAATATAACAACATTTTGTGAAAGCTTCGTATAGCAGTTCAGACTTACCAACCAAACAATCCTAAAGCCCACGTTAGATACTCTTGCAATTAATTAGTAGAGGAACGATGGACTCCTGCTACATTAGGCAAGTGCAACTGGCAGTTTTCTCAAAGCATCTTCCCTGCACATATAGCTCCAAGTATCTGCATTCAAAGGGGGAACGCCGCTAGCGTCCTGGGAACAATTTCCCCAGGTGAAGATCTGTCGGAGATTTTTAACATGTAGTAACGGAAACGTATTTAATTTGTATCGATAGTAAGTAGATACTGTATAGTTTTAGCATTCTAATTAGTCTTAATTTCAATATGTATATAGGCTCGTTTATCAGATTGTAATTTTGAATATCAATAAATCTATCTATCATTAAAAAAAGCTCCAAACCTCATATAGACATAAACATAATTATTAGTTGTCTATGATTAGTCAAAACTGAACAATGATTGCAAAGGAAGATGGCAATTGGTTGCTATCTGAATAAAGGGTTACCACACGCTCAGGCGTGTTTGGATTGCGTGATACCAACACGCGGGGTGTTAGGGTGACACGAGAAAAGAGTCAGAAAAACACGAGCGTAAGCGAGTGATTTTTAGCTTTTCGAGTGTCACACTAACATTCCCAAGTGTTGGTATCACGCAATCCAAACACGCCTGAGCGTGTGGTAACCTTTTTATAAAACGATCAACCTAGGAAATATGGTAGAAAATTGTATTTGAGTTGCAGTTATACCCCCCGAAACATCGACAAGCTATTGTTCGATCCACCAATAGCGTGGTAGTATTCCAAACGCCAGTTCCAAACACTGCCCTCGACCAATCATATTCCGAGAACGCATTCGATGCATGCAAAACGTTTTATAAACATTGTTCTTGATTAACAATGCTATCATCGTTGGTCGCCAGTTAACATAGCAAGAAAATGACAGGCCAAGTGTATACCCTTGTCACTTGCTGCGTGCCCTTTGTTCTATTTGCATCATTGAATGCGTACGGGAATTTGCATTACTTCTTCAAGATCATTGGGGTTGTAGTCTAAAATACTATTTCTTATCACTGAAAGCTGCAAAAATTGTCCAAAGATGAGCATTATGAAAATAATTATCATCTTACATCAATATATTATTAAAAGCTGATATCATTATTCGCACTCAGGACTTGCATGCAGTCAATAGACCTTTTTCACGAGCTACCATTATGGGAAAAACCAATGCATTGTGGGGCAAGTTGAGTGCCAGAAGTAGCGAAAAAGCTTGGTTTCTGACCCATAATATTAACGAGAATCAATTAATTAAGCAAAGTAGCGCAGCTTGAAGAAGTCTGCANCATTCTAATTAGTTTTAATTTCAATATGTATATAGGCTCGTTTATCAGATTGTAATTTTGAATATCAATAAATCTATCTATCATTAAAAAAAAAAAGAAAGCTCCAAACCTCATATAGACATAAACATAATTATTAGTTGTCTATGATTAGTCAAAACTGAACAATGATTGCAAAGGAAGATGGTAGTTGGTTGCTATCTGAAACATTGTTCTTGATTAACAATGTTATCATCGTTGGTCGCCAGTTAACATAGCAAGAAAATGACAGGCCAAGTGTATACCCTTGTCACTCGCTGCGTGCCCTTTGTTCTATTTGCATAATTGAATGCGTACGGGAATTTGCATTACTTTTTCAAGATCAATGGTGTTGTAGTCTAAAATACTATTTCTTATCACCGAAAGCTGCATACATTGTCCAAAGATGAGCATTATAAAAATAATTATCATCTTACATCAATATATTATTAAAGGCTGATATCATTATTCGCACTCAGGACTTGCATGCAGTCAATTCATTACAACTTCGATATTATTGTTGATGTTTAATTCCACTAAAACTTACTTATTTAAATGTCATGTGCATCTAAAATTATCTTGAGAAATACTATTATGCAACGATAGGATGCTGAATATGTCCTTTTCTTGGGAGTAATAAGACAAACAAGAATCTGCAACCACCCTTATGTTGTGGACAATTGACATCATTTGATGAAGAAATGGTCTACACGGGTTTCAAATTTATCGTCATTAAGAAAAATGTTTGTCAAGATAATAAAATATTGACCTAGAATAATGAAGTATGATGTCTATAACTTGGCATTGTAACGGCCGTGGGTTCAGCGTTGTTACGTCCTGTCGCCTGGAATTGAATACAACGCTGACCACGACAAAACCTTCATTAATCACGCACTGTATCTTACGTGATGCTATCCAGACTCTTTCTCAAGCATTTTCTGTTGGTGCAAGAAGTGAATGAGAACTCTATCACCGGTTCGTCGATGGTCCGTATGAAGGAAACGCGAGTTGTACTTGGCGAAATGCTAAAATAGCATAGTGATCTGAGGACAAAGTTCTTGGCTTCGATGAAAGTTTGAGCTTCCACCTTATCGGAGAAGTCAAATGCGATGATCAGATCGATCCTTGGGATATCTTTATCTGTATAGAGAACAAGTTGATATGCAAGTCAAACATTGTTATTTTCAAGTAGAGCACTGTAAACCATCTTCCAAATAACGAGATCTAGTCTTGAGCTGTTAGAGACTTCCACTATAACATGCTCTCTGAACATTTTACTTACCTTGGTTAGGCTTTCCAAGTGTCAGAAAATTCTCCGAGAAGATTTTAGGAAGCGATGTTTCCAAAGACAATTGCGGCTGCACGACGAAGTCTTCTCCTAAACAAGAACTTCATATTAGAATATGATGTGATATATAGAATGTCTCCATAGACAGCAATTTAGGATCTAGGGATACTTTTCAAACGATTAACTATTTTAACTAGCAATCAGAGTATTTTATTGATCTAAAAGTTTGTTATACTCATTTTGTATATTCAGAACCTCATTGAGACTTCAAATGATCCCATTAAATCCCATAGTTGATGACTTACACGATCAGATATATTTATTTTCTAGAAAATGTACTGTGTTTTCAAACCGCTATATTATTTCATCAAAACTATCAATAGCATGAATAGCATGTCCGCAAATTTAAACATTCATTAAGACATAATACAAATACCTTTACAACCCCTTTTACAAACAACGTATGAAATTTGGCAGTGATTACTATAAGAATGACTGAGTTGATCCCTTTGCTTCTTACAATATATTAAATAGCGGATCTTTCCTACGTGAAAATCAAATCCATTTAAAAAATGAAATATTATATTTAAAGAGACAATACCTGTATGCAAGTATGTATGTATGTTTGTTTGTTTTGAGAACAGGCAATTCCAGGCAAATGTGCATTTCCACTTAAGTAAAGCCTAACTACAAGTCCATGCAGTCACTTTCTTGACAGCGCTAAAGCCAGCTAGCCGGATTTTATCTATATACAAGGCAATTGGCAGAAAGATCTGTGTTCTTCAACAGCCTTCTAAATTTATACAATGATTTTTCTGTCACAAAATGTTCGGGAAGGGCGTTCCACCATAGGACAACTCTGTGTACAAATTGATGTTGGGAGGAGGTGATTTTGCAGATGCCGGGTATTTTCAACCTCAATGAGTTTCTTCGGAGGTCGTATTTGCTATTTTCCAGTGCATGGAGGGATTCTAGCGGTAGATGAACCAAGTTGTGGAGCAATTTTATATATCATGATAAGGTCACTCTGTATTCGCCTCAACTAGAGCGATTCCAGGTCCAGAGAGGTGAGTCTTTCATTGTAGTTCCATTTGATGACTTGTGAAGTGTGGCATATATATAAAACGGGTTAAATGCCGTTGTACTCTCTCGATGATTTTGATGTCTTTAATCAAACGGGGGATTTCATACAGGGGAAACGGATTCCAGAACCAGTCTAACGTAGATCTTGTAGGCCCTCAGTAATAGGTCTTTGCTCTTGGATGAAAAGCATTTCCGTATGAGGTCTGATCTGCTGTAGGCCTTTGCTACCAACGCCGAGCAATGTGCCGAGGGCTTCATATCTGAAGTCAAGATGACTCCAAGGTCTTTCATTTTGTGCGTCTCATTTAGCCAGTTTCCTGCTATGTTGTACTTACTAGACGTACCACTTTTGTTTCCGAACGTAAAAATGGAACATTTCTCACAAGCTATCCGCATTTGCCATCTCTTGGACCAGTTATGCAAATTAGTCAGAGAATCGGATATATGAGTAAGCGCGGAGTCCTTACTTCTTGATTGGAAGAGTTTGGCATCGTCAGCAAACGGTTTAATATTGCACTCGTCCTCGAGTCAGGTAACAATGTCACTAATAAATACGATTAATAAAAGGGGCCGAGAACAGATCCTTGCGGCACACCACTCACGACATCCAACCGCTCAGAATATTCTTCGTCAATGCAAACAATTTGGGTGCGACCATTCAAAAACGACGAGATCCATTGCAAGAGTTCTGACTGTATCCCATAGGTTCAAAATTTTACAATTACTTTGTTGTGCGACACGGTGTCAAATGCTTTACTACAGTCGATATAAATCGAGTCAACTCGCAGTTGGTCATTGAGTGACTGACTGCATGTGTGAAGTGCGTCCGAAAGTTTACTGCACGTCGAGCGTCGTATATACCTTACGTATGAAATGAGTTACATTCAATCAATATAATATATTGATAGATGCAACTTAATTATATCTACATTTGCAGTTCTAACTAAAGTGTAACCAGCGTTCAGAAACGGGGGTACAGCACCATCTCCTAGTAGAAGCAGGCACATTACCGGGCAAAATGTCTGGATATGTATCTCTCTAGGAGCTCTTAAACCTAGCCTGAAGAGTGATTTGTAACAATCAAAATTCATCAGATAAGTTTATTCAAACTGCATCATTCAATTGTGAGCACTGTTAAATGCGCTTGACTTAATTTTTTGACAATAGTATTCCAAAAATTAATGATTGATCAGTAAAACCAACACGTGTAGCTTTGGCTATATAATATTTGAAGCACCCTGATGAATGTGCTAGCTTTTCAGACGGGGTCTACATCCTATTTCTCGTAAAACATGTGCTTCATAAAAGCTAGCTTACTGATTAACGTAAGTATCTTGCAACAAACAGCCGCTGTTTAACAGCGGACAATTTTAATTCCATATGATGGTAGGTATTGGTTTAGTTTCGTGCGAACAAATTGCTTTCATCACGATCGGCTGAACATGTTCCTGATAGACATTACATTAAATGGACGGTAATACTTCGCTACGACTTCTATGTATGAATCATCATTCAAGTTACACTTACCCCCGTCCGCATAACAATAATGAATAAATAGCAACAGAATGGACTTTGTGACGATTCCCTCCATTGCTGATCCGTGTTTGCTCTGGATGAAATTATTCCATTTGAGTTTGCCACGTTGTAAGACCAGCACGATCTTTCCAGTGCAGCTATGTTTGTATTTCCTGGGTCAGAGGACCTGGCGTTGCAAGTTTGAATTTCAAGGGTCATGACATTATTCCTGTTGCCACCCTTGAAAGCACCTGTCTTGATTTGCAACGTGTCTCTTGTTTCGAAGACTCCACGTAAAATTGTGTGCGTCGACTGCTTTAAATAATAGCCTGTTATATTATTTTGTTTTGGAAAGCTAATTCATGAATTTTTGCTTGATATCAAATCCTTTCAACTCCTAATTTCTAAAATCTTTCTTCCCATTGATATATTCAACAGTTAAATGAGTCAAACTTCGAGGGATAACAGTACGCCATTGTATGTAGGCATTATTAGTAATATCTGGTCACTTGCACCGACACAATGTACTGATGACTTTGGAAATCTGCTTTGAACTGATCTAGAATGCTCATAAATATCTACGTATAGTTTCAATAAGCAGATATATATTCATTTTGAAGAGAGGAGATTTTCGATAAGTTGGTAATCCCGTATTCTTCACAGATCATAGCTTTTTATATCCATACTAAATTTCACACTATTTTGTTTGAACTGAAATATCATAAATTGATTTCCAATGCTTTGAAACCACCGAATAATTGAGCAATAGGTTACTGAGACAAATCGTGATGGTAATCTAAGGTTTTTAACTTATCAGGCTTCCCCTCTTCTTTCAGGTCATATGGAGTTATAGAACCACTATTTGAAAGTTCTTCTTTCTGAACCTTCCTTATATAATAAAGAATTTCCAGTGAGTCCAAACTACTAATGCGTGCAGCATCTTTCTCTGCATGAGAACTGAGCAAAGATCTTAAATTATTTAAAATTTGAGCTTAACGCATTTTAGCGATTATTTAACTAGTTCGAGTCTATCATTTCATGCTTTTATTTGTACTTTTAGCCCTGTTCCATTTCTACAGTGCTTTTGAATGACATTGTTTCTCATGGTATTCTTCACATCATTCTTCTGCAACGGAGAAAATTACTTTTAATTGTTAAACATTACCAACTTGAATTTAGATGTCAATAGTTATAACCTCAAATCGATAAGGGGACTAGTAGCAGCCATGGTTGCACCGCATCGCAGAAGACACATAGCAATGCGGAATATCATCATCAGGCTTCGGTGATTGGTCGAGAAAGTACTAAGTCGACATACTAGCTCCTTACAACGTATATCATAATCGTATATGCAGAACCGCGATAAGACCAGAGCAGATTTTGACACCAGTACTTGATCACGTTTACCAAAGGAGTAACTGACAACATTCAATCGATAGAAATAATTCAATCGGTAAATATTATTCTCTATAATGCTAATACATTGATGTAGGTATCTACTGAGCGTTTATTTCCAACAGTTTGAAAAGAACCTAAACTCTGTCTATTTCATCAATAACGAACGAGAATGTTATTGAGGAAGGTCGTTTTCTAATTCATTTGGAACCTTCTTTCCATTGGGATTTGTTCCCTTTGGTTTCTTTGGCTGTTCTTCCGTATCATTCTCTTGGGAGGTTTCATCTGTGTTGACTGGTCCAGGAGAGTCCTCAGTGTCCATATCAGTTTCTGTATCATTGTCGTCTTGCTTACTCTTGGTTTGGGTATCTCTACTTGGTATACCGATAGAGAGATCAATTTCCTCCGGTGCATCTCCTTCCACATCTTGCTTTGGAAGAGCAAATCCGAGTTTCTTCTCTTTGCCTTTTAGATTCAGCTTTGAAGTATCAGATACTACATTACCTTCTTGCGCTTTTTCTATCTCTCTAATCTTTCTCTGTTCTTTAAGCGACACTTTGAATAAATCCAATGTTTCTTGGGAAACTTTCAAAGCCTTTACACTTGGAACTTTGAGAAGATCTTCCTCCGATAAAACTGTTGTGGCACAAACAGACATATTAGTGTTTTGTTTAGAGTTCGATCAGCAGAAAACAAAAGTTGCTACCTATATGTTTACAGAATAAAAAATACATTGATACTGGCCTGTTTCAAATTTAGCGAGTAGCCCCCTTGTATAGTTACTATACCAATAACTGCACTCTGAAAGCACTACGCAATAATGCGCACTCATACACAAAATGGTTGAAAGGCTATACACCTTTCTAAAGTAATGATCCTTTTTGGATGAATCATAGGAAAAATGGTATTTGAATAACTTGGAGGCGTCTCTCGTTTAGTCTTCGTTCTGTAGAGTGAAGCAATATATTTCTTCTCTCATCACAACAACTTTAAAGTGACGTTACGTTGTCTGCTTCAATTAAGTGTGCGAGTTATGTGTACTACTTCAAAAAATGATGCACTGTACCTTTGAGCCATTGCTTAGCTTTAAGCGCGTCTTCGTCGTCTACTTCATCATATTGCACGCGTACGTTTCCTGGCTGTTGGCAAAGATCGAGGAATTCGTGTCCCTTATACGGTGCACCCATCAGTTTACTATCCAAGCAATGGAAGAAGACGTGTTGGTTCTCTGTTGATCTCATTTGCCAATCGTTCCACATTTTATCCACAAATCCATGGTGCAGGAAGAACTCTGGCGCATAAGCAGCTCCCAAGGTAACCATCGTCCCACCTTCAATTATAAAATGTAACATTGTACGTGAGTCATCGTTATCATTTACTACAGCTCTTTCACCTGGAAAATCTGTTTCTCCGTTTGGTAATTACTTTATTACAGAAAGATTAAAAAGTCTGTGCTATCGTTTAAATCTTGCTGAAAATTGTCAAGAGTGTTCTTTATATGCCTTCTAGTCATTTCTGCACCACGAAGATGAAAATGTGTTGATCTTCTGTAATGTTGCAATCATTGTCTTCCTATTTCCATACATTTGTCTGTTGTACTACAATACTTCTTGAGGATCAATCAATATGATATCAACTCAAAATTACTTGCTTACAAATTTAGCTCCATCTACGAAATGGGCGAACTCAAAACTCTTAATTATCCTCAATTAATTAAAGTGCTTATTAAAACATAATGACTAAATTTAACTATGACCAAAATTCGTGAGATCGAAGCACTCAGCAAGAATTTATTTGAGTCGGAAGAGAAAAGACATTTGCAAATTGACAAATTCAATGTAAATATTGTGTGATAGCACTAATGACTGTTTTAATGGTTCAGAATTTCTAAAGCAATGTAAGAAAGAAATATTCCAAATGAAACATATTTATAAATGGTTGTACATATAAATATCTCTGAATAACAGTTTAAGCAATTGACTAATGAGATCACAAAATTCATAGCTGGTACGCCAACAAATTAAAGGTGAACTTCTGTCGCATCGTGTGGTTTCTGTAAATCTTCATGGCTTAAATATCAGAGAGCTTCTAAGGAAACAGTAAATATTATATTATTGATAAAATAGCTGTGGCTTCATTCTAACTTAAAATTTTGGTGGAAGACTCTTTAAAAGCCAACATATAGCCCTTTTTAGTATTTTGCTATTTATTTCTTATTAAAGCCGACATACAGCATTTGATCTTCCTTGACGGTTTAAGGGATGACAATACAATTCTCTGAAATATATACTAACGAAAAAATAACTTTACCCTAGCTGTAGTAGTAGACGCTTATGTTTTTTTTTATAAGAGAGTAGCGTATTGTGTGCTTTTTTGATGTTGCTAATAATGCTATCATTTGGAATCTTCTTTGGTCAGATGTTGAACAAATTTTGCTGGATCACCAAAATCTTGATGAATTTATACATGCCGAGGTATACATTAAGAAGTTCAGAGTTTTTTTGTATAGCATACGATGCGTTCGAACCATGGTATTCTGCGATTGCTTACCGATAGCGTAGTGAACACTGTCATGTAGTCGTCCGCGCATATTTACTTCAAAGGTTGCAAAGTCAGATATTTTCATGCCAGCCTCGACAGCTTTCGCATTAGGCACAATACTTTTGTCTCGAAAAGCACGCCTAAGTTGTTTTCCGTCGGGTGTTTTCCAGCCGCTTGTAATTCCAAACAATCCATCAATCACCTCAGTACGCGAATTCAGCTTTCTTCCAAGTCCATGTGGTCCGGCATTCCAAAGATGGTCTTTACTCCATGGCTTGTCAGTACACACGCTCCAATCCCAGTAAGGTACGGTGACGGTGCAGTCGATTTCTCGCAACAAGTTCTCCAGCTCTAGGATATACCACCGATGCCAAGGTAGGAAGTTTGCCAGTTCATGGATACCTTGCTGAAAGAGTTCCTTGTGTGCAAGTGTCATCGTTTCATACTTCGTCTTCCATGGTTCCTTTGTGGTTGCATCTTTGTAGGTCTGTAGATACTGTGCCCTTTTCTCGTTGCTCATTGACAAGAACTCCATTCTTACTCGTGTACATGAGGTCAGTGTTCCATCGACGCATATGCATCGTCGGTTGCATTCGTCATGAACGATCTCTCCCAGTTGATCACACTCCGAATATTTGTCTATGTTGAGAAGAATAATGTCCAGATTTATTACACAGTATGGTACCCGTTCTCTGCAATCCACATCGTATATATATTTAGTCACGCTTTAAAAATATTGTATCCTCGTTTTGAACGGCCGAAAGATGGGTTCAAATACGTCAGACAAAGGTCCCAAAGATGGCATAATGGTGAACGTGGAGGGTACTACAGTTATGTTCAACAGTGCATTGGTAATTCCGAAATGCATTGTAGATAGCTACTGTAAATTTCGGTTATAATTGAAGCAGCATCTTCGATATTAATTATGAAAAATCTTAAATAAATATAGTGCTGTACAAGCAAAAGTTTATATCTAATCCAATTATCCTTCGAATAATCGGATTTGATAAAAAGGAGTCGTTTTTGTGATTTTCGTATCACTTAGTACCAACTGCCCTTCATCCTGCTTCTATGATGACTTCAGAATTCTTATCAGGATTAGTTGTATAGTTTTGAAAGCTCGTCACTTCTGGTGAGAATTTGCACAACTGATTCAGAGCACGATTTCATGTGCACTTAATACGTTCATGTATCTATAGCCCGTTCATGTGTCTATAGCCCTTACCCAATTTCACAGAATCCTTAGCTAGCGCTCCTAGGTCAGACAATTGATTCAATGAGAATGTATTCTTATCGCGTGGCTGTGATGCGAGGGGGTTTTTTGATGCAGGATTTGGAAGCTCAACAACAAACGTTGTAGCTTGGACCTTCACGTTGTATTTTCTTAGTGCTTTCTCGCTTGCTGTAGATGCTCCGTCACTCAGAATCAACACAATCCTTTTTGTGTCTATTTTCTTTACGCGTTGCTCCTTGTCTGCATATGTCTTCTGTATTTGAAGCAGTAAATCATCGATGCTTGATCCAGATTTCTCATTTCTATGAAGAAAGCATATCATACCGATCTGTTTTACGGGTAAAGTGTGCATTTAAATCGTTGCTAAATGCCAAACATGTGATGTAAAATCGATGGCTTTTATAGAGCATGACAGAAAGATGAATTTATGTATAAATAATGATTACGCTAATGACGATTGCAGTGTATAGTACTTCTACCTGCGGGAAATATTGCGTCTTAAACCCATATAGAGCGCGCACAGTGGTTATTCCCAGTGGTTATTCCTCAACTCATGTTTTCATGTGAAATACTACATTCAAGAGATCCGTATTTCTGTGACGGAAACAATAATGGCTGCAAGTAATTATGAAAAACAATCAGACCGCTGGTTGCTTTTCTGTTCTCTAATAAAATTCGAATTGCCAATTTCTAAGACTATGTAACATTACGTACAAGAAATCTGCGATGAAGATGTGTGTTACTGCCAACATTGGCGCTAACATTGGGACGGTGTGCTGTTGTGCTGCGTCGCATTGTGAATATAGTCTTCGTTGTTTGAATTAGCCAGTCCGACAAATAGGTAGAGCACATAGATGATAATAGTAAACCATGGCTGACTCAAGATACACTATCATGCTTTAGATAAACATTGGACGCACGCACAGTCAAATTATTAGAGGTATAGCAGTATGTGTATCAATCGATCCACTGCTTGTTTTCGTTTACAGTAAGCAGGAACTCATCTTGTTCAACTTACGTGATTGCTCGTATTCTCTGTAAGAGATGTTCTCGGTTTCTGCAGCTCGTAAAAGTTAATTCTGCCACCGGTTGATCAGTGGTTCGTACTAATGCTACTCTGGTCGTGCTTGGTGAGATACTGAAATAGCATAACAATCTCTCGATGAAATTTCTTGCTGAGAGGAAAGTTATGGCTGTCACAGATTCGGAGAAGTCTAAAGCGATGACCAGTTCAATCTTCGGAATCTTTTTATCTAAAATGAGAACCGTGTGAAATTAGGCTGCAGCATGTGAAGTTTTCCGTCGAAGCACTCCAGCTAATGAGGGTGTCCTTTTTTCTTCAAAAATCAATAATTTACTATAAAAGATAAATAATCCTGATTATTCAGATCAAAATTTAAAATACATCAACATACTTAATATCCATTATTCCAAATCGTTTTTAACTAGTAGGTCTTTCAACTATATACACGTGACAAGTTATCCAGCTTATATAGCCTTTATAGATTTAAAATTAGCCATAATATTTAAGAAAAGGAATGTAAACTATTGATAAGAAAAATAATTAATATAAAATGATTCTTATTTTATTAAATTAATAGGTATTTCATGTAGCAATATGTATACCAATCGATGGCTTTCCAAGTTCCAGGAAGTTTGTTTCGAATTTCTGGACGAGTGATTTCGGAGACACGATCACGGGAAGTGGTTCAATTGTCCCACCATCTATAAGAAGCGATGAGGAAATGCAGAATTTGTGAGCAGAACAAACGAAACGATTACTGATTATAATTGGCATCGGTATGGTTAAATCAATTAGCTTGCGTGACTATGTAAATTCGCAATTTCAGACTTTACGTAGTGTATTTCAATCCAACACCAACCATGATTTATTCTATTTTCGGGCTGCAGTAGTTTCATTTCTAATTTATTTCTATATTTTTTACTTATTTTACTATGATTGAAATATTGGAAAATTAAAAAATCACATCAACTATGGTTGGGTAGATTTCTTAACAGAGAATGGTCGATAAGCATATTATTCCAACACACGACGATTGTCACTGTGACTTCGATGCAATATTCAGTCATCTATCGTTAATTGGCGCGGAAGTGTTGTATGGAACAAACAGAGGATGTAACAGCTCTACAGAATGCTATTGCAATTTGAAATGTTTGTATTGATCTGTTTTCAACTGATACTGTTTGAAAAGCCATGAGAACATTTGAAGTGCACCAGCATTGTAATAGAAACGAGACTGCAGAGTATTCTCAGTTTGATAAAGAAACATATTTCATGTAATAGCTCGAGATTTTTAAATCGATAGTTATTCAAATCAAATCATGTGCGATAGCTGTTGTTCGCTGTAATCTTGTCTAAACATTCCTTGGGAGAATCAATGGACTTGTTCCAAACAATATTTCCAGTAATAATTTATGGCACGTGCTCTGTTGATCCCATAACAACTGGTGTTGCGTTTTGTTTTCCAGAAAATTCACGCCGTCATGATTTTCGAATTTTCGAGGGATAGTTTAGCGATCATTTGGATCGGAAGTCAACTTCCAGGGTTAACATGATGTATTAGGTGTAAGGTTGTCGATTCCAGAGATAAAAGGCATTATAAAACTTCATAGGATCATAATCCCAAGATATGATTTACCCCATCCTATGATTATCTTTCAAAACAATAATCACATATTCAATTGTGCATCAATAGTAAAAGTCCACCAGGGTAGAAATACGTAGAACATGACGGATTGAATTGGTCGAATTAACTACCAAACAAAATGAAGCAATCTTAACACAGACCGGCATGCAATTATAAACATGAATATGGGTGTTTAATACGCGTAAGATCTATGCGTTAATCAGTCTTACATTTTTACGGATGAGTCAGTACTTTAACGATCTCCTATTCGCTGAAATTAGCTCGCAAGTCAGGTATCGAGTGTTCATCAAACTGCACAACAGACATATACAAACTAATTGGAACCATTTGTACGGTTTTATAGTATCTAGGTCTTCCCGCACTAGTAATTTGCTCAATTTTCTAACTCACTTTAAGTATATGGGACATTTATGATATATGTTCAACATTGGTGTTCATTTGTTTCGTCTTACCTCCGATGACAATATCATTGCAGTAAAGAACTAAAACAATCAGAAGCCCTGCAAGATTCCTCATTGTACAGTACGGCTGCATACACCTTCTTGTCTTCAACACTTCTAATCTGTTGGTAATTTGTCCTGCCCAATTTTGAGTACATTATTAATTCATGAAACGGCATAACTGTGTCTAGTCATCGTACATGTGTTTGTTTGTTCGTGAAGGATCACTAATCTTGTTTAAACTCTCCCGAGAATTCAAGGATCAATCTTTGGCCCCTGTCGTGCAGGTACCCATTAGCCATGCTGATCGTTGTTCTCTCAGTTGCCAGTTAATGAACCTCGTCTGTACCAATGATTTGGCCTGTCGTGCAGGTACCCATTTGCCATGTTGATCGCTGTTCTCTTGCCAGTTAATGAGCCTCATGTGCAGTACTGATTTGGTGAGAGACGCAGGGCAAGGCAAGCTAACGCCGTCCGCCCGCAATTATTTTCAGGAAACACTGTCCGCTCACTTCTTAAAGATCTGGTTTAGTACAATTGATGGCAATTAGTTCCACTGCAACTATTTCCTGGCTATAACAAATATGTCCTTTTCAATTACTGAGCGTACAATATCGAAATAGCGACACTACAACAAGGCTGCTTTTCTTTAACCTGTTTTATTTTCGACTTTGGTTCGCAGAAGTTATATGACCTGACGTCGCATTGCATTTATTAAGAGCCAAGCTGCAAGCAAATGCTTTTTTATTCAACCTCGTGAAATCCAAACAAAGATACACTCCATGCAACATTCTACCAGGTCTTCGCAGCAGACATTATAATGAGATAGCGCATGCGCTATACTAGTCACGTTTTTGCCGTGGGCCGCCAAAATGGCGTACTGGTTCCTCTCTGGTCCTTTCAGAATCCTCTGTTATCTCCACCATCCGTGCTTTGATTTACGCAGAATTTTTCGAAAGCTGGTATTTATGCTCTCTTATACCTCTGTTATTTTATTTCGAAAGAAGACAACGAATCGGATGGCCAACAAGGCTACCATGCCGGGTCACGAGACGATGTGCAAGTAAGCATGTTGTGATGTTTTGACAGATTTCTGTCGATGTTGATGATGGAGTTCTTCCAAGAGAGAAGCTGCAGTCTTCCCTTTCGCAGAACAACACAGTTTTTTTGCCGAATCCCAGTTTATGTTAGCATAGATGCCCTTCAATGGCGTCTCCGGGCGACACACATGTGTTCCATGCAAGATGATGTTGCTGCCTAGGCCTGTCCGGTTTAATTTCGCTTACTATTTTATTGTTTATCGACATTCCGACAGTTGGTGCATGATACAATACCTTATTAGAGACTGGCAGTTTACCACAGTTTGCTTCACTTGCTGATAAGGGTATAAACGCTATGAACTTGTTTATAATGCCTTAACACTTGCACGTACGAATTCTCGGTTACATACGTTTGTTGTTTACATGCAATATTACGACATAATAGCATAAACAGCTGCAACCTTGGCCTCCACAGAAAGATGGAGCTAATAGATTGCAATGATTTTATATCATAAGCAGCTTTAATTACACAAGCTATTAGTCGATGCGTCTCACACTTAGGCTTGGATGTCGATGAAACAAACGAACATTCTTGGATACATGTCTTCGTCAGATATTGGTGAACATATGACATGTTTGCATCAACAGCAGCGTCCGCGTTGTGACCGGGGCGCGATGTTACATTATGTGTATGCAATGGCTAGAAGTCTGCCATCTTTCCTTATGACATCATCACA
>OFHS01001617.1:0-26249 GCA_900245855.1 Calvadosia cruxmelitensis
GTTGCGCTCGAATGGTGTTGCGCTCGAATGGTTCGAAAGGATCGATTTCAGTCTCTTGGGAACCGTAGCTCAGCTGAGAAACAATGCGCAGCATTCGAAGCTCGCTGAAGTTGCGTAGCAAGCGGAGAACTGTGATATGTAGCGGACTAATTAATATCCACCCAAATGCGAAGCAACGACGCTGGACGCAGCTGCGATAGCAGCGCGGACCAGCTAGTTGTTCTTTAATACCGGCCGAGTTACGCGTAGGACATCAAATTCACTGCGCCATGTTGAGGACTCAATACAAACACTGTTGTTCACACAAGATCATATAATTGAACAGAACAAGAATACATAAAGTACGATCATGAGGCTGAGCCTTGGATGCCAATACACATGAATTACATGGAATGTGATCTTATGTATGACACCACAACACACAGTAATAATAATAATAATGATATCATGAAACGCATAAGTTATTACAACACGCATCGACAATGATGCGACATTCTCGCCCAAGAATGATGATCTCTCGCCAACATAACAATTCCACCTGTTGCAGCTAGCCAAATCGTCCTGTAGCAGCCGACAGTACGTAGGTCGTAGTGCCCCCTCTTCGCCTGAATGGTTTGAATGGCTGGTTGTTTGGGTGCAGCAACAAGGCCAGTGGTATTTGTGGTCAACGCATAGTGTCCTAGTAAGGCAAGCCTTCTTTCTTTTACTGATGTGAATGCGGCAAGCAGACCGAAGAAAGCGTAGAAGTTATCGTTTGACATGACGTCAGGGTAGTGCAAGTTGAATGCATGATGGATCAATGCATAGCACCATTAAGCACTGCTGATCATGCCTGACCTGGTCTTAAGAATGCCAACTAGTATTGTTTAGGATAATTCCGATTGCGACTAATACTACGCTAAGTTCATAAATTGTTTCTACTAATGTAAGGGATTTCTGTTATTGAGCACCCTTTGAGTCATTTTTGCGGGATGATGTGAATGTAGCTGTAATAGATTTACAATAGTCTCCATTTAATAAGACTCTCTCGGTCAATTTCATTTGTCCATAGGCTGACATGTTTGATTCAATATTGAAGTTCACTTTTGCTTTGTTGTTTTGGATGGTGTAGATTGTAAACTGTGTGATTGGGATTGGTTTTGTTGGTTTCCTGTGAAATGCTTACATAATTGATAGAGATGGGACGAAGTCCAGTATTAGAAATTTTCGATTTCGAAGTTCAAATGGTAAAATTCGGAAAAACGAATTCGAAAATGTCTGATTTCCTTCAAGAGAACAATTCTCGGAGAGACAACAAGTCTATGGGCAGCTGAAGCCACATTTATGACGCGCATGTTCATTTCTCTTGAAATTTTCCAATTGCATAGGCCTATATGGAAGCAGAAAGAGATTGGAACCTTGTTTAGGCATTGGATTGACAAAGAAAATGTGAAGTTCTGTACTAAAAATGATAGTTTGCAAAGCCGATTTCTCAGCTTTGTTTTCTCGATTTCGAATTCGAATTCGATTTCGAATTCTGGCACTGAAGTTCGTGAAAACCGATTTTAAATTCAAACTTCGTCCCTTCTCTAATAATTGAGAACGTTTTGATGCTCTATTCACCATTAATGTCTCTCGTGTGTGCTATATTAGCAGCCTGCCCCTGCGGAGGAGATGTTTGCTGTAATCATAGGCCTAATATGTAACTGTAGAAGACGAGACTACTCAGACAAGGAGGCTTTCGCATTCCATGTAATATATATATTTGATAGGGAGAAGTTGCTGGTCCCACGACAGGGAGAGATGGCAGAGTTCTCAGGAGTACATATGTTCGTTTGTGCCAGAGCTCTATGTTGTGAGACACAGCGTAGATAACAGGACAGACAGAGTTGTTAGGATGACACAGCTACATTTTCTTACAATCACGTAACTACACAATGACGACATTCACACTGACCACGCGTCAGCCACTACATAACGTAGCCAGGATTTCTCATCATAAGTTGTCTTATGCCATGTTGCAATGAAAAGGAGATTGAAAACTTGATACCGAGACGTGGAAATTCACTATTATCATTATGGTTTTCCAGCAAGAAGTTGTGATATTAACCCTTGTCCTGCTATTGACGTGTATACATTTTTTCGAAACAAGTCAAAAGTAGCAACATATAACCAATCAGATAGTTAGTCCCTGGCAATCAACCAATCAGCAATCAGTAAAGCAACTTCCAGTCTCCATTTAACTAGTTTTTGTTGAGATTGTATTGTGATCCCCCTGTACTACGTGTTGTAATTTGATTGGTGCTAGTTTCTGATTCGCCTGATGATTGGCTAGCTGTGCTAGAGATGTATGTTTACGTTGAAAAGATGACAAGCGGGTCGTTGTGTTCCTGCATCTCGACAGCGTCGGTTGTGTTGCTATCCTTGCTGCGCCTGCTACACGTACGTGTTTTCAACAGTTTTATGAGCAGGACAAGGGTTAAACGAATCGTGTTATTGAGAGGGTAAAGGTAGTTAACTCTAACAGAGCTTCGTTTTAAAACGGAAGTGATATTATATTGGTCATGATAATGGCAAAGTGATATTAACTTAGTTGCGTTGTATAAGAAATCTAATCTGTTACATTCATATCAAATTATTATGATTTTCTTCCAGTTCGTCTAATGTGGTTATATGAATTCTAAGCAAAGTTAAACTCACACCATTTGTGCGGCAGCATCTGAGATAGGGAGCCTCGGCCCTAGTCTCAGAGATCACTGGTAACTAGAGTTTGTACATAAGAAAAGATGCGCGCATATCTAGAGCAACTTCCCCATGGCACTCCCATTCCAGCTTCGGTTTGACTCCTGCTAGTCATTGCTATTCGCTTGCTATAGTATTACTATTTTCTTACTTTTAGTTGTCGGCCAGTTGTGGACCTGATGGTTTCACGGATCTTGTCAAGAAAAGTCTTGAATCTGCTATTGTGATGAATGTCGAGCCCAAGCTACTGTCAAACTGTGAATTTCCAGTGAAAGTTTTCCGAGAAGCGTTGCAAATTCTTAACTTGAATGGAAACAGATTGGAAAAGGTTCCAGAATCGATTTGTGACTTGGAAAGCTTGTGTGAGCTGGATCTTGGGAAGTATGTACCGCCTCTTAAGTTCATATCTTTCCTGATCGCAGCTTGTATTGATTAAAATGTTATTGGCAGTCCACTTAATGCAACAATAATTTTTTTGCTCGTTCAACATGGCGTTGCTGTTCGATTGAATTCCAAGGTTCAATTATTCTACAGTTTGTGATTTGATTCAACTCGAACCTTTCAAATATTTTGAATTTTATCAGTAGTAAACGATTTCGAGATATGCAATGGTAGAAGAAGACAATAGAGCTATCTTCCGCATGCCTTGGAGCAAAATTTCCATCAAAAATTGAGAGAGGAGAAAGCAGAATGTCGAAGGAGCTAAACAGCAAGGTTATTTAATTGTTCCGCATTAATTTGTGCATGAGGTCACAGCGCCTGGTGCGGGTTTCTGTCAGCAGGAGTAGTAATTATTTAATTGTTGCAACAAGCCTTGAAATGCTAACGTTTGATCGATAAACCTTAATTTTATATTTGAAAAATAAGTCAAATCTTCTGCCAAAATTCAAATCACAAAAAATAATTAACATTCGAATAGATTCAAATAATCCAGCATCCCTAGTTTAACAATGGTGGCATTATTCATTGAATAAAAATGATACCAGAGATTACGTCAGAGATACTGCCTGGTACAAATGAGTTGGTCATTGCATGCGTGATGATCGCTGTGCAACATAGGGATTAGTTAATTAAAGAAATCCGTGATAGATTTACAATTGCAATCTTAACCCTTGTCCTGCTATTGACGTGTATACACGTTTTCGAAACATTTCAAAAGTAGCAACATATAACCAATCGCATAGTTGGTCCTTAGCGATCAACCAATCAGCAATCAATAAAGCGACTTCAAGTCTTCATTTATCTAGTTTTATGAGCAGGACAAGGGTTAAAATGTTGCCTGGTGATGCCATTTACTTCAGCAGTAATCAAAGTAATATGGTGGCGCTCTCATCAAGCATTCACGTCACAAGTCAGACCGCCAATCAGCGCCTCCCGTCAGTCGCTATAAATGTCTTGTATTTCATAATGGCGTTCTCTTGCAACCTATACCCTCAAGCCTTCGGACAGGCTGGCTGCCATCCGTCGTATCTGCCACAAATGTATATTCAATTACATCCAGTGATGACTCCATTTTAGTTGCAAACATTTTAATGTTTCATACCATTTCGATGCAGTGTTTAGAATAAATCATTAGGATGTAACTCAGGGACTTGTACTTTCAATGAATCGTCAGTTGGGACAGCCAATGTTATGTGAATTAAGTCTCTTAACTACGTCTTTGAGCTATTGATTCGCAAAGCTATCAGATGTTATGCACTGAGAAATCTCTCACGAGAGCCTTCTCGTTGTCTCAATAGGTGCGAGGATAATTGTATGGTGACTTCACATTTGCTTCGCCAGAATTAATTGTGGAATGCACTACCGTAGAATGTTTTCACTATCACCTAAAGGCTAAAGCCTTCCTTTCAAGATTGCTTGATTTAATTGCGATAGTAATTGTTTTGGCATTGGCGATCTAAACTTCAAAATGTGCACTTCATTTTCATCTTTTACAAAAAATTGTTTTCCTATCTATCTTTACCTCAAACTGTTATCATCTGCACTTCATCTTGTAGACATTTATCAATAATCAAGAAGTTTAAAATATTGATCATTGACGTGTTGTGTAAACGTGATTGATAATCATGTTGATGGTTGGGATTAACAACTTCGATTCAATTTCAATTTTTTCTTTATCAGCAACCCTGGTATACAGTCGCTGCCTGCTTCGCTTGGCAATCTTCGCAGTTTGTGGAGCCTTGGCCTTGATAACTTGAACATTCCAGACATCCCACAAGATATTCGCGGTAGGATGAACGTAGCATTATCTTCACTGGTTCATGCTTTCCAGGTTTTGTCATATTTAATGCACATTAATCGCTGGCAGTTTACTGCTCAGTCCTAATTCATGCTGGGCCTGAGGTACAGGTGATTCCAATCTGTTTTGAGCTGCAATGGACAATTTTGACAGCTAAGAACAATGCTTGAAATTGACAATCATAAAAGAGTGTCGTACATATAAATTCCCTCAAGAGACAATATTTACAGAGGAGGTTGTGATGATTTTTGTGTATACAATCTCACATCTCCAATGTTTGGTGGTGCTGGTATATGTTTTGTCTACTTGTGACTGTGTAGGCATTATTTGAGGCATAATTTTCATAGCTTAGGTAATTGTAGGGGTACGTCTGTCCGTTTAGTTGAATGCATCAAGAAACAAGCAATAACAGCATCAGCTTTGTAAATTGTGGCATGGCATGTACATATTATTATTTTGTAAGCCTTGTTTATATGCCTGAAATATACTACTACCAATCAATCAGTTAATCAATCAATCAATCTATCAATCAATCAATCAACCAACCAACTAACCATAAATCATCAAGCAATCAATCAATCAATTAACCAATCAATCAATCAACCAACCAACTAACCATAAATCATCAAGCAATCAAGCAATCAATCAATCAATGATTCGTATATGAGTTTTATCAAAGATCAAGAATGTAACTGAATTAATTACTCAACTTTGTATAAACTATAATGAAATAGCAAGTACTGTATGTATCAATAATAGAAAGTTTACCTCGCATTGAGGTGGAAATATATAATCATCAATCAATCAATCAATTAACCAATCAATCAATCAACCAACCAAGTAACCATAAAGCATCAAGCAATCAATCAATCAATCAATCAATCAATCAATCAATCAATCAATCAATCAATCAATACAAATCATAGTTTTTCGTTTTAGCCTATAAAGCAGTATCTCCTACCTGAACATATTAAAATTAACTTTATAGGAACATTAGAAATAGCTGGTCCGACCTGCTACACCAATTCAGCCAGCGTCGAATGCTTTGCATTGTTTTTCAACTCAGCTACGGCTTCCAAGAGACTGAAATCGATCCTTTCGAACCATTCGAACGCAATGGTTCTCAAAAGCAAGCAAGGCAAATTCAAGGTGCCCATTCCACAGCAATAATTGCATCAAACTTGCAGAAACATAGCTCTGTTTCAAGGTGACCTTATCAAAATTGGCTCCGTTAGATTCTGCAGCAATTTGCATTGTTCAACTTTGACCTGGTTCGAGCGTTCGAGCTGTGCGAAGTGTTTAGAAAACCGTGCACAACCAGAGCCCTGTTGCTTCCCAGAGCTAGTTAAATCCATACTTGCTAAAAGTGGCAGGTGCCGGATTTTGAACAGATAGACAGATAGACAAACAAACAGACAGACGTTTGTGAAATATAGATATAGATATTATAATCACCGCTTTTGTGATATTTAGTCTTTGTTGTAGCTCCTAATTATTGCTTTTAATTGAGTTTGCGACTTACTTTTCAATTGTCTTTCTTTCAGGCAAATGTAGAATCAAATCACTCTTGGCATACCTGAAAGCAAAGCTCAGGAAATCTGTTCCTTTTAATCGTATGAAACTGATGATGGCCGGCTTGCAGGTAAGCATTTCATTGTTACCAGATGTACCTGTGGCCATTTTAACGATTTATAAAAGAATGCTAATTGCTTAGCCGAAGTCTAAATCTTTTTTAGTAAATAATTATAGTAGTAGTTATCAAGTCCATATGTCTCATTAGCAACTCGTTCAGCATCTGAGCCTTATAAGTTTAATAATGTAATTTGTCAAAAATTTTATCGCAATGCTGTTTTCTGGTAGTAATTTGCATGTCATGCCGTTTTTCATAAATTATATCTGGTTACCACGTACGTAGGCCTACATATACACAAGTATCTGTTGAAGTCTGTTTTCATTACCATTACAATTTCTTGATTTTCCAGGAACGTGGAAAAACATCCCTTCTTGCAAACCTCCAAGGAAAGAAATTGCCTCCTGATATATCAACTGTTGGCATTGCTGTCGATAGCTGGTCACTCAGCCCGACGGATGTATTTGGCGCCAACAAGTTTACATTCTGGAGAGGAAATGTAAATGCTTACTTCATACAAATACCTTGAAATCTCTGTGTCTTTGTATTCATGGTGACTGTTAATTTAGGCGTGTTTGATTGTATCTAATTTCTAAGTATAATTTTACCCCAGATAATATCTTAACGAGGTTGAGTTGTAATTAACAGGAACCGTGTTCACTTTTGTTTGACAACTCATTTCCAGGTTGCCGATCAGAAGCTTGATATTATCTTCAACACGTGGGATCTTGCTGGGCAACAGGTTTACTACGCAACCCATCAGTGCTTTCTGACCAGCAACACACTCTACCTTGTAGTGTGGAATGCAAGTCATTTCCTAAAAGGGCTGGCCACTCTGGAACCATGGCTATTAAACATTCAGGTAGGGCGATTTCAAGACCACATGTGTGTTTTTGTAAGTTTTGATTGATTTTAGTAAGTTTTGGAGATTGCTATGTTTTGTGATTTTATTATCAGGCAAGGGCACCAAAGTCGCGTGTCATCACAGTTGGAACGTTCATTGATAAGATCCCATCTGCTGCCAAGAAAGCTACACTGGAGAAGTTGGAAATTGAGCTGATGACCAAGTATGATCGAAGAGGTTTCCCTGTCATCAGTGGAAATGTTTTTATGTCAAATCGAACAGGCGAAGGAGGGGCGTTACTACGGGAGGTCATCTACAAGGTTGCATCAAAAATGCACGACTCCAATCTCGAAGAGCCAATGATAGGGAAAAAGGTAAGAAAACCACTATACGCAAACACGCATTAATTTACAATCAATGACATCACATTACATCATTAAACTATTTTAAACAACATACGGCAATTAGATTAGTAATGACTTAGGCTATGGGCAACATGACTCAAAATGGTTTCCTGCTATATGCATTGTTTTTTATTGTTGCAATAGGTTCCTCTCAGCTACGTTCAATTGTATGATGCCATCGTGAAAGAATCCGAACAACGACGTGTGAAAAACGAAGCACCAATTTTAACGGCTGAAGAATTGTTGGAAGTTGCTGCGGGCAACCCTGATAACGATATTTACAATGTTGATGAACTGAATCATGGTAGGATTCTGATTTCGCTTGTTGTTTGTAAGAGGCAGAATTTCCGTCGTTTGTTCGTGAGGGCCAGTTTTGCGAGGGCCAATGGTCTAATCGGTAAATCACTTGGATCCGGAGCTAGAGGAATTGTTTTTGAGGTTCACATTGTTTACACACAATAGCGTCAATTTCTTGTATCACATCAGTTACTTCAGTTGAGTGACCATATGTACTGAGAGGTCACACAGAGAGTTTTATCGATTTTAAGGAATAATATACTTTTATTCATTTTAACCCCTGCCCTGCTTGTAAAACTGTTGAAATGAAGCCTTGAAGTTGCTTCATCAATTGCTGATTGGTTGCTTGCTAAGGAATAACTATTTGATTAGTTATGTGTTGCTACTTTTGACTTGTTTTGAAAACGTGTATACACGTCAATAGCAGGACAAGGGTTAAGAGTCTTTCATATGTCTGATGACTTATTGATTATCTGTCCTTAGAGAATATGTTTTGCTATGTGGCCTTGCCATAATTTACTAACAGGCTGGTGTTTTTATTAAGCGAGGTCTTACTAGCCAAGGGAAAGCATGCAGGAGAGGTTTCTCCTGTGTAGGAAACTTTTCATTATTGTGTCTGTTTGTATGCTTGGTTACCTAGGGAAATTTTTGTTTTCCCATCATGCTAAAAAAATCCATTATCCATCTGATTCATTGAGCGTGAAAATTGTTTTCTCTTTTGCTTTCTTGTAGCTGCTAAATTTCTTCATGACAGTGGTGTCATGGTTCATTTTAACGACCAGCTACGTGGCTTGAACAACCTCTACTTCATCGATCCAACTTGGCTTTGCGACATGTTGGCCTTGGTTGTCACTGTTCGGGAACGTAATCCATTTGTGGTCGGTGGATACATCAAGAATTGTGATCTTCTGATAGTGTTGAAAGATCCAAGATTGCCTCAGCAATTCATACCTCAGGTAATGGTTCTACCTGTATTTATAACAAAGGGTTACCACACGGCCAGGAGTGTTTGAGCCTGGTCCAAAAACTCGAGAGGTGTAGGGAGAAATGCAGAAGGCCTAAGAAAAGTGCGAGCCCTATGAGTGTGTTTTATGCTGGGATGATAGCCATCAGCGTTGCCTCAAGTTCTGTGGTTTCGCTATTCGTATGGTGCTCATCTCTGATTCAAAGCCCAATAGAGCCAGGAACGCCTTGGAGACATTTCATGTGCGGGGGACCAGTCCCAGATTCTTACTCCTGTTACCTTGCATACAATTGCTTGTGTTCTCCATTGTGGCGACCCAAGAGAGGATACCAGACCACCAGACTGGGTTTGACCCTTGCGGAATTCGAATCCTGGTCCTTTCGATCGAGAGACCGCTTCTCAATCAACTGAGCTAGCCCGCCTAGCCATAGATATATTAATAATATTATGCTCTTTTGTATTGTCTGTGTTTCTATTCCGACTGTCAGTTGCATGAATCCATAATATCTTTGCTATCTGCTTTCTGTTAGTATCTTCAATTGCTTGAACGTTTTGAGATTGCCCTCACCTTGGATAAAGATCGGATTTTAGTGCCTTCGATGTTGCCCGTTGAAAAACCTGTGATTCTGGTTGAACAAACGATCAAGGATCCAACTCCTTCGTCAAAACAGATCTCCATCCAGCGGAATTACCACATGAGTTATGTTCCAACGGGGTTTTGGAATCGTCTTGTTGGTAAGGAAAGTGATGTTTCATTGACGGCCTATTTGTCTCATTTTTTAACTTTTTTATTTTGGTGAGTACTGTGGTGTGCCAAAGAGATAGATAAACTTGACTGACATAATGGAATCTCAAATTTTGAAGTGTCTGGTTTACCAATACTGGGTTGTTGCTAACGACACTAAAATGACAGAAAATTAAAAAATATTATGGGTTTTTAAATATAACTTTAGCTTAAACTTGAACAATTTAGCTACAAATTTCTGGACAAAACGATTTAATCAACTGTCCGCCATGTTTTATGGGTCTTTTTTTCTTGGCCACGTCTTCGGTTAAGATGGCGCTTTTTTTGTTATGATCAAAACGGTTGTCAATTTCTGGGAAATTTCTTTCGTTGATTTTTAAGCTCGCATTATCATTGCTGTCCACAAATGGGGTGTGATCGTGTCGTCAAATGACGAGGACCAAGACCCACTTGAGGAGGACGGCGTTGATACAACCAAGGGAATCACCAGAACGCGGGCGTATTCAATGGTCTACTGGCAACAAGGCATCTTTGTCCAATATGACGCCGGGAAGTTCCTGATCGAATCATTTTGGGAAAAGCAAGAGGTCAGTGAAAGTGATCTGTTGAAATTCTTGCGGCATTGGTGAACTACATGTACAGTGAAACTTTTCTATAACGGCCGCCTCTGGGACCTAAGAAACATGAGCTTTATAGACAGGTGGCCTTTCTGTCCAGGTTGATTTCTATAGAAATTGTCATTTTGGGGTTATAAAGACCGGCCTTTATACACAGGTGGTTGCTCTATAGAGGTGGCCGCTAATACAGGTTTGACTGTACAGCGTCTGATGCATCGATGATTGATTACTGATTATCGAAATTGGCATACAGTTGAGCCCGACTTGGATGTTTAACAGACAAACATGGAGGCTTTTGCATTACATGTTTATATATTTGAGAGACATTTTGCTGGTCCCATGGCAGGGAGAGATGGGAGTTCTAAACGTGTTCCAAATTCAATTTCCTTTTGAATGCAATGTTTTATCCAATTTGATAATTGTCTAGTGAGAATCCCGATAGAATTTTGAAAAAATTTTCCTTGAATCGCCCTAGTCCTTGTTTTTTCTTTTCAAATAATATATAGGTTTCTTAGAATGTATTACGATCTCTACAGGGTGATGATGGTGTTGTGCAATCTCAAGGCATCGCAATGTCTGTCTGGTCAGATCAAGACGACTTTTCCGTGATGGGTTTCGTTGTTGATCAAGTCGATATGTTGATCATGGAATGGTATCCAGGTATGATGTACAGTCAAACCTGTATTAGCGGCCAACTCTATAGAGCAGCCACCTGTGTATAAAGGCCACTCTTCATAACCCCAAAATGACACTTTTTGTAGAAATTAACCTGGACAGAAAGGCCACCTGTCTATAAAGGTCATTTTTCTCAGGTCCAAAATGTGACCATTATAGACAGGTTTCACTGTAGCACAGTCCAGAGCCTTCTATTCTTTAATTATAATAGTTAAGGGTTTTAAGACTTCTGCAGCTGTTTTAGTTCTCTTAAGAAAGAAGTCAACAGATATCACTGATCTTGCTAAGAGTTCAAATTAAGTTGAAAGTGTCAAGATGAAAAGATGTCCAAACCCTTGTAAATAGAGTTCTTTGGCGTTGGTCCACTATGCTTCATTGGACTGCTGTGTTATTAGAATAGGACCAGCCATTTATGGGAACCAATTTAGCAAATACGGAGCAAAATTCAACTCAAATGTGGCGATTAATGTCATTCAGAATTTTTACTGTTTTGGGGTCATTCCACACAAACTAGATTGGTAAAAATAGGTCTGCCTTAAGTGAAAAGAGTGTGTAATGTTATGGAAATATATATCACACGTTATTGGCCCCGTATCGCTTACTATCCACGCTGATTGACTCCATTTGTCATACTGGTTCTGCTAACTCACCTCACTTGATGTCCCAACCTTCATAACATCCCACGTTTGAGCTGCACCAGCTGGGTTAGACTGCAATCTGTACGCTAGAAGAGGAGCGATTGCTTGTGATATATCAGCGTTGAAGATAGGACGAAGTTCGAATTCAAAATGGGTTCGTTACAAACTTCGGTGCCAAAATCCGAAATCGAAAAAACAAAGCTAAAAATTCGGCTTTGAAATTAGAACTTCAGATTTTCTTTGTCAATCCAATGCCAAAACAAGGTTCCGATAGTTTTCTGCTTCCATGTAAGCCTCAGCAATTGAAAAAATTCAAGGGAAATGAACACCCACGTCATGGCTTCAGTTGCCCATAGACTTGTTGTCTCTCCGAGAATTGTTCTCTTGGAGGAAATCAAAAATTTTCGAATTCGAATTCGTTTTTCCAAATTTTAACATTTGAAATTCAAAATCAAAAGCAAAATTAAAAATTTCTAATACTGGACTTCGTCCCATCTCTAATCAGCGTCAATGGCATAATCCAGGTGTTCATGGGGCATTGAATACAATGGTATAATTATTATGACCATGTTGCCAGCCTTTGTTGTATGAATGCAATGACCTTCTGGCTTTGATAAGTTCCATTAATGCTCCATTGTGACTTGCGAGTTCGGAAATTTGATTGATTAAATCGAAAAGAGCATGTAATGTTGTGCAAGTACATATTGTGTGTTGTTGGTACAAATATTTACATCCCGACCCTTGGTAGAGCCACTAAGCTGGAGCCACTACACTAAATTTGTGTACTTAATGTTATTCTGTTGAGTAGAGTGGACTCTGATTACACTAGCTCAACTTCAGATGCAGATTTAGACTATACTTTGTATTATATCCCTATGCTGGTATCAAATGCATATTATACTGAAGTAATGTTTGCCAGTGTCACAGTGAATATGATATTGAATCTTATCTCCTGTCAAATGTACAGTGAAACCTGTCTATAATGGCCACCTCCGGGACCTGAGAAAAATGACCTATGTGGACAGGTGGCCTTTCTCTCCAGGTTGATTTCTATAGAAAGTGTCATTTTGGGGTTATGAAGATTGGCCTTTATACACAGGTGGCTGCTCTATAGAGGTGGCCGCTAATACAGGTTTCACTGTAGAAATATTTGGAATAAAATTACGTCATTGTGTACTCGTTCTAGGTCTTGATGACGTCAATGAATACGGAGACCCGCTCATCGTCCGAAAGATTCCCTGCCCAGTTTGCATCAGCAAGTACAGTGTAGAGCATCCTATCGAAGTGACAAATTCCTGCTCTCATAATCTTCTGCCGTTTAGAAATCCAAACATTATCCATCAATTCGATCTCCGTGTCTGTGCTCTTGCTGCCGTAGCACACAACTACATATTTTGTCCGTTCCACGATGACGAGCCAGTCAAGCTAATTAATCTGATACCAGATTTGCTCTTGAATGATTTACCATCAAGATTGATCATTCAGAGGAAAGATTTTGTTTTCGAACCCAGTCATAAAACACGACTTGGCGAAGGTGGTGCAGGAGGAGTATTTCGTGGCCACTTGAGGGGAGTTCCTGTTGCTGTAAAAAGATTTCATTCCACACAATCAGGAAGGTGGGTTTACATCGTCATTATAATCATCATGATAATTATTCCTTTTTCACAAGACAAAGAGTTCAAATTACGAATACAACATACAGTGAAATCTGTCTATAATGGTCACCTTTGAGACTTGGGAAAAATGACCTTCATAGACAAGTGGCCTTTCTGTTCTGGTTGATTTCTATACAAATTGTTATTTTGGGGTTATGAAGAGTGGCCTTTATACACAGGTGGCTGCTCTATAGAGGTGGCTGCTAATACAGATTTGACTGTAGTCAAATTCACGTAATAAGTGCACCACAGAATCTGGCAAACCATTTATTTGCACCAAAAACAGAATTAAATCCTATCCAATTCCACTAAATACATCACATATTTAACTAAGGCTTTCGCTTATGTGGACCCAATTTGAAGATTTGAGAGCTTTTTAGAGGAAAGTTGTGTGTTTCTTTTTTATTTAAAATACTTTTCAACAAATGATTGGATCATCAGACAGAGAAATTAACAAATCTGCTTGCATTGAATTTCGTGATTGTTAACACAAAGCTCTGTTGATCACAAAGGCACAAGATCTTTCTATATGTAATCTGTACTGTGTTAGGTTTTGAAGACCTTCTGCAGACCGGATAACGTGTTTATGCCTTTTTTCATTCAAAGGTTTTTGGAGAATTTACCTCAGAATCAACCTGCTATACCGACAAATGATCTTGGTGCTGATTCGGACGTTTTCAAGCCTGGTGATGAAACTCTTCTGGAACAACAAATTGAAGATGGCAAAGTGATTCAGGCCTTCCTTGACATGAGACAAGAGGTGACGTTTTCGCTATGTTGACTGTTAGAATCTTCTCAGACCTAAATGCTACAATTAACTAAGCTCAGCTAGTCCAATTTTGCCTTTGGGACACAGGCACGTTTAATCTATTCCATGTGTGGGTTCACCAAAACCGATTGTGTGTAAAGGACATCTGTCCAGTCTCTTTTCTATATTAATTTTGTTGATTTCCATGATTGTTCTTAGCTGTCAGTATTCCACCTCATTCCACCCATCTGAAATACCTGTAGTTCGATATGCATCTTCGCCGAGCTTTGTCAATTGATAATAGTCGTGTAGTTAGGTCCAATTAATCTATTTTACTCCAACAGGTGACTAGTAGTAGTGGACAATTTTGACAGCCAAAAACAATATCTGAATAGACAATCATGGAAAAGAGAATGGATGATGTGTTATTAAAATCCGTCGCCCGCAGATGGGTTTTGGCCTTAGCTTTTGGCTGAGGGAAATCAGATCTGTTACGCTCCAGATGTTTCTCGGGGCTCTTGGAAAGGGGACAGGGTCACCTGATTCCCACTTCTTGATCCTTAGCATAAATCTCATATTTCCATGTAGGTTTCTGTTCTCTGCCGGCTGCGCCATCCATGCATCATCGGTTTCCTTGGCGTTTCACGGATACCTCTCTGCTTTGCAATTGAACTTGCTCCACTTGGATGCCTTCAGCCAGTTCTGGAGGAATTAGCAAACAAGCGACGATTTGTGAATGCCGGTGATTACTCGCAATGGAGATCTCTGCACGGAACTATGCTTGGAAGGAAGCTGACATATAAAATCGCTCTACAGGTAATGTCGTTGTCTGTCACATTGTTTTCAAGTTACCATGTGGGCTGTTGGGTCTCAGCAGATCCTGGTAAAGAAACATTCACAGATCACTGCTATACCAATCGTTTCTAGACTTGAAGCCATCTTCTATTTTTCATTAATTTTTGGAAAGCTGCGTAATAAGGATATAAGGAACCCAACTCGGTAATAATATAACTAAAATATTTCCATTATTTTGATTCTGCATTTTATCGATGAAAAACAAGAGACATGTAGATATGTTTTACGGCTCTCATTACTGCTAAGCCTCCAGTTTTCTGTGGAAAGTAATCCCCCATACAAACACTGTTCTCCTGAATAGGTTGTTCTTTATTGCTCTGATGAAATTTCATTTCCTGAACTAGGCATGCAATTAGATGGATAACAGACGATATACACTAATCCTAGTTTAGCTCAAATACAGTGAAACCTGTCTATATTGGTCACCTTGTGGATCTGAAAAAATGACCTTTATAGACAGGTGACCTTTCTGTCCAGGTTGATTTCTATAGAAAGTGTCATTTTGAGGTTATAAAGAGTGGCCTTTATAAACAGGTGGCGCTGTTCTATAGAGGTGACCGATAATACAGGTTTGACTGTATAGTTTTTATTCCTCTACTAATGTTTTGATTTTGTCTTGTTTCATTTTGTTGCTTACAGGTTGCTCACGCACTGGCTTATCTCCATGAGTGTGAAATCGTTTATCGTGATTTGAAATCGGATAACATCTTACTGTGGTCATTGAGTGAAGACGATATCATCAATGTCAAAGTATCAGATTATGGGATATCATGCTTTGCAATGCCGCAGGGTGTTGTTGGTGAAGGTGGTACACCAGGTTTTCAAGCTCCGGAAGTGCGATTTGGTCTTGCGTACGATGAAAAGGTAAATTTAGAAACCATAGCTCTTGTTAAAGTTTGAACCTTGGACTTCGTATCTGCAGTATGTTATGACCTTTGGTGCAGAAATAAATGCGCCTTTTTATGTGGGCACTACTGCAAATATACTTGTGTTAAGTACATAAACATCATACTACGTAAAGTACGAAGCGGCTGACCCTTCGTCACGTTGTCAATGTCATCCTGGCTGGGTCATGTAATCATATCATATTGGGCCGTGATTTGATAGTGCTGAGCAACAAAGGCATTTGAAAAGGCACTGCTCACTGCCCTGACACAGGTATTTGCCAAGGCACTGCTCACTGCCATAAAACAGACATTGTGGCCAGCCACTGCTCACTGCCATAAAACAGACTTTTGCCAAGGCACAGCTCACTGCCATGAAACAGGCATTGCGTCCAGGCATATTTGCTAACTTTATTGTATGTATTTCTAAAGGTTGATATCTTCTCTTTTGGCGTGTGGCTGTTTGAGCTGATGACTGGTCAGCGTCCACTTAAAGAACATCGTACTTCAGCTGAACTGAAAAAAGCCGTGTCTCGTGGTTCTCGCCCATCCCTTGAGAAGGCTGAAATTGATCCACAAATGCCAGCTGTCGAGTCTTTGATGAAGGTGAGAGTGGATTTTGTCAGACGGTGTCTAGCGGTCGCTATAAGGACATAGAAGATTGGCCCTCGTAGACTAATGACCTTTATGCATAAGTAGATTTGTATTGTAAATGTTGTTCAGTGACTTCTATCAAGTGACCATTATAGACAGGTGAGACAATCAGACAAGGAGGCTTTCGCATTCCATATATATATATAATGTTTGATAGGCAGGGTGCTGGTTCCCAACAGGGAGAAATGGCAGAGTTCCAAGGACTACATATGGTCGTTGGTGCCAGAGCTCTATGTCGTGAGACACAGCATTTAATACAAGACAAACAGAGCTGTTAACACGGCAAAGTACAGATGGAAAAGAGGATGATTACAGGATGACACAGCTACATATTCTTACAATCACGTTACTACACAATGACGACATCAAGTTCACATTGACCACGCGTCAGCCACTACATATATAATGGTTATTCTTTGAGAAGTGACTGCTGACTAACCACAATGACTTATCTAAAGCTCCTAAACACCATCTCTGAACCGAAACTAAACGTTTTCTAAGTTTGGTTGCCCGTAGCTGTCATCTGTTATTTTTAACACCTAAGACAACCATATTATACCATTACCGTTGTACCGTTGTTTATCTTTATTTTGCAGGATTGCTGGCAAGCTGATCCCATTTCTCGGCCATCATCAAATGATGTTGTTGCTCAGCTTGAGCAAGTCTCCACTTTTATGGTGACCAATTGTTTACCGAAACCTGAGCAAACGAAACTGAAGAACATCACTTGCGTTATACCAATTGTTCCATTGCCAACCGGTAAGACTTAACATTTGACCCTTTTTGAATTCACCTTAATAATAGTAGAAATAGTCCTTTACATAGAAAGATACTTCCACTTCCTCTTGACGCTCTTATTACATGAACTACATCATGAATCACAGTCAGTCTCAGTCGTGGCTGAAAATGTAACAGCGAAGAACAATAGATCAACATTTGACACATCATCATCTCCTACGTCCATGGCGACTCATCTCAATCAGTTTCCAGGAGATAACATTATATAGTGACTGATGGGTGTGGTGCTCAGGTCTTGCTATTTGGACTACAAAGTACACTCTCTTTGATCGAACCGCAGCAGACCCTGACGGTATGACACGGTGCAATTCGGCAGCAGCGACGATGTTAGGCCAGGGATACCCAATAGCATGCCTTCGTAGGGCGTCTTAGGATTGGTTTAGACGAGTATACCGCAGGATTTACATCCATTCAAGGGCATACAATCCCTGATTATGAATTTATGATATTGGACAATGGTGTGTAGACTGTTATGCTTGCTTCCAAGAATTTTCAGCCAAATATAATCGATCTTATTTAATGTATTTATTTGAAGTGGTGAGTGTGCTGATTTCATATAGTCTTGTTTACGGTGTCTGTCTTGGAAGACAATCTTGTAATCAAAGTTCATCAAAATGCGAATGATTTCCATTTTCCATTTATAGTTGAAAGTAGACTATCCCCTTTCGGTGGGTTATGCATGACGGGTTAGACCATCTACAAATAGGTTTATGATTTTATTTTTTTGCAGATGAGAAAGAAGCTACGAGTTCTATAACATCTTTGATGCGTTGTCGGATCTTGATCTGGTGTGGTACAACATGCAGTCGAAAGTGCGTCATCATGGATGCCGAGAGTGGAATCGTACAGGCTGAGCTAGATATCCCTGGCCAGCGTGTCCTCTGTGCTGGAAGGGTCAGCGGATGTGTTTGGCTTGGTACCGAGGTACAGTCATGCAAACCTGTTTATAATGATCACCTTTGGGACCTCAGGAAATTACCTTTATAGGCAGGTAGCCTTTCTGTCCAGCTTGATTTCTATAGAAAGTATCATTTTTAGGTTATGAAGAATGGCTTTTATGCACAGGTGGCTGCTCTATATAGTTGGCTGATAATACAGGTTTGACTGTAATCTTGAGCTGACTGTAATCTTGAGCAGATAAAGAGCCATCTTGCCATGTTGAAGACATGATATTTAGACATAATTAAACTTTAATAATGACACGCAGCTTGATCCACGTGATCATTGTGGATGCCTGAGGGCTCTAATGACTTCTGCTTAACTCAATGCCATGTGACACATAAGCATCTACAGGACCAAAAGGTAATCAATTCTTGCATGAGCTAGCTTGAGAACACAGCCCTGAATCACACACATTGCAATCAATCCTTGTACATTGCAATCCATTGCAGCACGATGCCTTGTTATGTGCGAAACAGCAAGGAAGCTTTTTCATTCCCCACTCATCCACACCATGCATTACTGGTATTATTACTACTTATCAATGTGACTGGTGCTTGGTCGCGCAGGGGCAACTTCCGCAGCTTCACCACCTTGCAATCACT
Organism: Calvadosia cruxmelitensis; assembly: GCA_900245855.1. NCBI lineage: Eukaryota > Metazoa > Cnidaria > Staurozoa > Stauromedusae > Kishinouyeidae > Calvadosia > Calvadosia cruxmelitensis. The sequence continues at coordinate 18,913 of OFHS01001617.1, forward strand.
TGCTCACACTACCAACGTCATATCTCTCATCAATGGCAATGAATTTAACAGTGATTTTGCCTCTTGTTAAAACTCTCCTGTCTTTGGATGTTGTTATGCTAAATGTGAATTTGTTGTTCTTGATTTTCCATCTAGGGCTGCTGCATTGAAGTATTTGGTCATGACAGTTATGGCACACTTCGAGTCTTATCAACGATTCCTACTAAAGATGCTGTGACTCACATTCTTGTCGAAGAATCATGTGACGTAGGTTACATTATGTTTGTAGTTTGATGTGCTTTATTTGTTGTGATGCATTTCCTGATACAGTCAAACCTTTATTAGCGGCCACCTCTGTAGAGCAGCCACCTGTGTATAAAGGCCACCCTCCATAACCCAAAAATAACACTTTCCATAGAAATCAACCTGGACAGAAAGGTCACCTGTCTATAGAGATCATTTTCTTCAGGTCCCAAACATGACCGTTATAGACAGGTTTCATTGTATTCTATTATGACATGGATCATATCAATTCTTGCATTGCATATTTGCAACATTTGGGTATTGTTTGTGTTTTAGGAGCAATCTCGAGTCTTTTGCGCTCTTGCCAATGGTACTGTGCTGGTATTTACCAAGTCAAAGACGACAGAGTCTTCCTCAGATGCTTTGGATGACAATTGCGCTGCTAATTGGAGCAATCCTATTGTAAGTGACTTGTGTAAAGTTGTTGAAACCCAAGAAATTTCATGCAAACTGAGAGAAAAATTATGAATTTCTTTACTTTGGCTTTTGCAGATTATAAACTTGACAACTCAAGGGCTACCAGCCAAGCATATGGTCTTAACCCGTGGCGATAAAGAGCTGTGGGTGGCATCTGGCAACTTCATTGTTATAATCAACAAGGATACATTGTCAGTTGTTCACCTTCTAAAGGTCTTCTCATCCCGTCGATCCTTGATTGTTTCCTTGGCAACTGATCAGACGTTTGTGTGGAGCAACGATAAGAAATCCTCAATTGTTTATCAATGGGATGTTGCAACACGCCAAAGGGTCTATAGCTTTGACTGCAATGTTTCCAACCCTCATGGCTTACTGCTTGGTCAGACATTCGAAGAAACAAAGCCAGCCCCACTGCCAGAAGATCCTGCACAAGATTCAATATCGCCATGTGAAAGCAGATCCACTTCCGTATCCAAAAATGAAATTACAGATGATGATGAAACAAAGATTGTCACTGCCTTGGCTGAAGCCGCAAAAGATCTTCCTGGTAAACAGCATGAAGCATTATCATCCAAGCCATCAAATCTGCTTGCACTTTCACCAATGCTGCTCAAGTTAAGAAAGAAACAACCATCGTTGATGTGCCAACGTAAACTGGCAAGAGTTCGACGACCGAGAGATTCCCCACGTACCGAGAGACGAAACACATATTCAACACATGAAGATCAGTCATTGTGTGCACAAAGCCGTCCAAGAACGGCTGCGCTGTCATTCGCAAGGCACCGTCCAACGTCTTTACTAATCAGTGATAGCATCTTATGGGTCGGACGGGCCAGTGGAGATGTTCTGGGAATCAATATCAAATCTCCGCAGAGCCATGCTGCAGGCGGGGGAATATCATTTGGTGAGGTGTTGGTGCAGCTGAACAACGAGTCCTTAGACCAGAGAGATAGCACCAGAGAAACAACAAACGTTATCAGCATCACAAACGATTGCATGGTATCCATCCTTCGTGTCAGCCGCAGGAGAAGCGGTCGAAGGCTATCAACAAAATCGGGCGACACTGGTCAGACAGATAATGATGGTGCAGACGACTACTTTCAAATCATTGCATCAAAATCATTTGGCTATGAAGACTTTTTAAAGTTCAAAGTTGAATTAGAAAAACTACGATGTCTAGAAGAGGAATATTAGTGAATTTAGTTTAGTAGCTGTAAATGAAGTCCTCATTAAATGGAGCAACTTCATCTTTATTTAACGAATAGATTAGCATGTGTAGTTTAGGTCTATTCAGCAAGACAGTCCATATATCCACTGACTTCTAGAACAATATATAATTTCACTGGACATTCCTACCATTTTCTAGCTTGATTTTCAAAACTAATATATTAATTGAAAATTTGTTATCATTCACACGCAGAAGGTTTTTAATCCATAGCTAAGATTTGCATTTTGATTGTGTAATATGATTTTCATGAGAATTATTTGAGATTATTTTTATATTGTAACCATGACGTCTTGAAGAAAGAGGGTTCGGTGACAATTCATTGCAATAAACAATGATATATGAAATAAGTGGCAGTTCTTACATTTGTGTCCTGTCATAATTTATTCTTACGGAGAATATACAGTCAAACCTTTATAAATGGTCACCTCTATAGAGCAGCCACCTGTGTATAAAGGCCACTCTTCATAACCTCCAAATTACACTTTCTGTAGAAATTCAACCTGGACAGAAAAGCCACCTGTCTATAAAGGTCATTTTCCTCGGGTCCCAAAAAGTGACCATTATAGACAGGTTTCACTGTACAGCTACTCCATGTTGAACTGAATTGTCCTTTACATAGCATAAAATTAGAAATATTTCAAAGCACTAGAAGTATGATAACAGTAAGGATCTGTTATGAAAGCATTGCTGTTTACCTACACAAGGCATATAAGTTGGGGTTGCACCAAAAAAACGATCTGATCACCCACGAATCAGCAAAATTAAGTAACAGATCGTCAAAAGAATCCGCAAATTGTTTGGTTGAAAGTACACTTAATCAGCACCTCTATCTTGAGTGAGCACCTGCTGAGTTATCAGTTAAGCAATTGATGAACACTCTGGAACTTATTGTTGCATCGCACTTTTGGTGGAATATGCGTGTGTTATTACAAATTTATATGATCGGTTATTTGTTCGGATAAATGGAGATAGAATCGGTTTTACTGATCACCGCTTGATTGACACTAATCAAACAACTTTTTGATCGATCCGTGCAACCCCATATGAGGTTGTTGTAGTAGCCATCAGGTCTGGTTGCCCAAACCATTTGGAGAGTGGAGCTGGAGAAGTGCAGACACTCCCCCAGTTCCATGGTACCATTTGCGCGAGGACCAAGTTGCATGTAATCCATTTCGCCATCACCATGTGGAACAGGGCTCCGGCCGCCCCAGCTCCACGACAAGGATGAAGTGCCTCCAGAGCCCACATATGAAGTTCTAGCACAGACTGGATGTAACTGCAATGATTAAGTTTGATTCTAAACTGAACATGCAAAGAATGATGTCTCATGGTTTATTATATATCACAAAGATAAAATATAGCATCTCTCTAAACCAAATACAAATATAAGACTTCATAGTATAAATACTCTTCATTCCCAGATTAATTTTCCTGTACAATAGGGAATCCAGTGAGTTCGTTAACACAAGGAAAATGTTATTAATGTCAAATATCGTCAAGCATCGTCATCCTCGTTGATATCTTCTCCTTTCTTCAGTTTGGCAATGATCTGTAATGAATAGCAAATGGTTGAAAATATTTAGATGATGAATATTTCAAATAAAGTTCAGAACCATTGTATGCTAGTTTGTTTGTTTGTTTGTTTGTTGTTTGTTAGTTCGTTTATTCGTTTGTTTGCTTGTTTGTTTGCTTGTTTGTTTGTTTGTTTGTTTGTTTGTTTGTTTGTTTGTTTGTTTGTTTAGCTTACCCCTTTCAATCTTGCAATCTCTTTGTTGTCCGCATTTTTACTTGCATCGTTTGTTATCAATTTTACGCGAGATGCATATCTGTAAGAAAACAACATCTTTATATACAAACATGAAGCAGGTAACATAATATCAAAGTTGGCAAACTCTGTGTCGCCTACTTAATTTTACTTCGCCGATCGGGTGAGGAACTAGTCACAAAGTAAAATGCATCTTTTCCAATTCAACTGATTTCATCGTATACATCTTGTGTCTGTGAGCTCTTTAGAACTGAGTGATGCGTATGTCTGTGCTGTCAAACAGGGTATCAAATGTTGTGGAATTACAGTGTCATGTGCATTGCTTGTTATATCATTCCGATGCCAGAGGTAGTACAAGCATTGTAAATATATAGTGTTGTGCTTTGTCAAATGAAAATGATGATTAATTACAAATTGAATACAGTACGCAATATGTCCCTCTGTGGTGTCAAACAGGGTGTCAAGTGTTGTGGTGTCATGTTGTGTTATGTGTTGTATTGTTCTGGTGACAGCTGTAGTTTTGTATAGTCATGCATTGTACACGTATAGTGCCGTGCCTTGTTGAATAAAAGCAGTGTGCTCAAAGTTCTTGGTGAAGAGCTACTAGCAGTATTGTCGTTTCTGTCTCCCTCGCACCGAACCATCTTCTTACACTCCGCATCTTTGATATTCGGGTACAGTGAAACCTGTCTATAATGGTCATCTTTGGGAAAATGACCTTTATAGACAGGTGGTCTTTCTGTCCAGGTTGATTTCTACAGAAAGTGTCATTTTTAGGGTTATGAAGAGTGGCCTTTATACACACGTGGCTGCTCTATAGAGGAGACCGCTAAATGCGCTAATCCAGGTTTGACTGTAAGCTCTTTCTGAGTTGAGACAATGACCTTGGTTTGCGTAAATTTTCTATCATTCTTGCAGGAGAAGTTTGGCTATTAAATAAACAAAAGAGAAGGCAAGTGTTTAATCGTAGATTACTGAAGAACTCACGTCAAAGATGTCAGTGTTTCATCCGTGTTGTAATCAGCCGGTGAGATATTGACGAACATCAAGGTTTTAGCATTTCCACCTGATGAATAAACAAACATAATGACAGAAGCAAGAACATCATCAGCTGTTCGTTAAAACATTTATCTTGACAAGATGTACAATCGATAAGTACAATTTGTACATTTGGTAAGGTTTCCATTATGTGGTTGGCATCTGTGTAAGATTTATCTGCTGATACAAAGTAGCATTAATTCAAATCGGACTCAATTGCAAAGATGAAGTTATGCACTTGCCGAGAGAGTCTTGCATCAGCATTGTGAGTTTGTTGTTGCGGTAGGGTATGAAAGACTGGTCACTAGATAAGGCTGAGATGACGTCACCCAATGCGCTGAGGCTTTTGTTGATCGACTGTGCTTCCTAATCATATAAAACATCGTCAAGGTTACGTCTATGTAATAGCATAACTCTATCAGCCAAAAAGTTGTGAAAACTGAAAAAGTGTCAGAAAACAACAGATACTCCATAGAGAATTACCGAAATATATGATAATTCCCATAGCAATACGTAGCTCGTGTCTTCATGCTACTCCCAATAGAATAATAATAATAGAGACAGTCCTCTATATGAAGAGGCTATCCCTCTTCCTCTTAATGCATCAAGAAACAAACGAAAATATTGTACACTACAACATAACTGTATAACCTAACCATTGTAAAACACATTATTGTAAAGATTTGTTTATATGTCTGAAATATACTACAATCAATCAATCAATCAATCAATCAATCAATGCATTTACTACATATAAACTACGCCTTAAGTCACGGTCAGATGCGGCTGACAAAGTAACACCAAAGAAAGACATATCAACATTCAATACATCACCATACAACTACCAATAGAATAGCAAACGTCAAATCAAATGTCACTTTCCTGTTAACCAAATGTAGCTTCTTAACATGACAATAATATGAACATTTTGAATAAGTTTCTTCACAATTGAAACACACCTTGAGTTGTTCTGCAGAAGCTCCTGTCTTTGCTGCTCGTTCTGATCCAGCCAAGTCGACAAGACTGAGCTAAGGCAACAAGTCTAGAATTAATAACTGAAGGACTAAGCACTGTCTACCCAGAAAAGTATGGAAAGACAGTGAAAACTATGAGAAAAACAAGCATCGTGTGAAGGCCCATGTGAATTTGAAAAAGGAACAAATATTATGCAAAAGGGCACTTTTACATGGTCTCAAAGGTTTTGAGGTGAACCTGTCTATCCTCTCCAAACACGATGGAGACTGAATCTGGTGAGAGACAGATTCCGTAGCTTTGTCTCCTTGTGATAGTTTGCTTGCTTCGGCTACTTTACATTGCAATACCTCCCACCAACCAAGCGCCGATGCCAATAACTCTCGTCTGATGGCGATGAGTTTAAATGGTCTTAGAAGGTTTGTAGTATGCATCAATGCATGAAGCAAGATACTAGATTATGTCAAAATAATTAATCTACTTGAAAATAAACATTACTAGATAGCTTTAATATGCTATGACGTCCATAGCTGTGAGCTAACATGACATAAAAATTGCCCTACTAAATAGTGCGTCTACATGACACGTATTCATAGATAGAACTACATCATCCTTAAACTTGATTTAGAGTGGCAAGACTTAAATGCCATCTCTGTTGATTCGAAAGTACATTTTGTCATGGGCAGGAACAAACTAAGGAAGAAACACAAGGAAGAAACTAGTAGAAAGTACAGTGGAACCTGTCTATAATGGTCACCTTTGAGATCTGAGGAAAATGACCTTTATAGACAGATGGCCGTTCTGTCCAGGTTGATTTCTATAGAAAATGTCGTTTTGGGGTTATGAATAGTGCCCTTTATACACAAGTGGCTGCTCTATAGAGGTGGCCGCTAATACAGGTTTAGCTGTATTTGAGATTTGAAGAACTCGTCATTGACGCTAGCGTCACTTTACCTGTTGGTTTCACTCTGTAGGACTACCTGTCAGTCTACTTTGACATGTCTCTCTCCCCTTTCTGGCACGGTGTAGTAATTGAACTTCTTAAGACAATTGACTAACCTTGCCTCTAGTGACAGCACCTGATGTTAGATTTGTGCTCTCAATTATGATGCTGACAATGAGATGAGAACGTGAGCTTTCTGCATTCATTTCTATAACAGATAGATAGATAGATAGATAGATAGATAGGAGTATATTTGAAGACCCATAATCAGTTCTAAGATACAAGCAATACGATTTGAAGTTAATTACATGCAATAAAAAAAAGAAATTATACACCGATTCTTGGGAATTATTATATTATTCTTGAAATTATACACAGATATGGTTGACATATGTTCAAAACTAAAATCAAAAGCTAGATTTCTTCTAATTACGACAAGCTTGCTTAACACAACCAAACATAACGAGCATGTAACACTTTAATGATGCTTGTCTTCTTTCTTGAAAGTCGAGGTTTTTCAGTGTTTTAATACCTTGAGGTTTCACAAAAGTATATAACAATCAATGAAATAAAAATTAGAAAATTGTACCTTATTTTTACAATTTGTTGTAACTATGTTGCCACTCTGCTCTGTAGCTAAATGCAATGTTTTGCAAATAAAGCCTATTATTATGATTATTATTATTATTATT